>OVAY01001017.1:0-37941 GCA_900406395.1 Kernera saxatilis
TATTTAACTGAAAATTTAATTGAAGGATTAAATACAAATTTTGGTGAAATATATGATACATAACATTTTTTTAGAAATTGTGTTTAATGGAGACTTTAAAATATTGAAGGACTAAATAAAAATTTTAATAAAATAAAAGACACGTGGCAGCTTCTCAAAGATTGTGTTTAGTGGAACCTTAAAATATTATATATATATATATATATATATAAGATATATTGTATAATTTAATGAAGCCACTGGTTATTGCTTTGCTCTCTAATATCACCCTATAGGCTCCGAATGGCGACTCCATAAGCGGCGGAACAAACAAACCTAGTACACAAATGAATTGTCCGCTGCATAAGGATTAGCCATTCAGAGCCTATATGTTGTCGTCTTTTTCATTATATTTGTGAACCTTTGAAGATATATAGGCTTTTATATGTAAAATATGTCTCTGTTTTTTTTGTTGTTGTTGCGGTTCTTGTAGAGTGTTGCTTTTCATATGGGGCGAATTATCGATCTTCTTAGATGCATATTTATATATGACTGTGAGAATGGAATCAGTCAATCATGAACCATGATGAGCCAAAAATGTAGAGGTTTAATCGGTCTCTAGTCTCTAGAGCTAAAGGAAATTATGTACATCATAAATCGTCATTCTCTTTGCAGGTTGTTGCTTTGAAACCAGGCGATTAGAATTAAGAAGCAGAAGATTGAGAGGATGGTGAAACTGAAATTTCAATGGACGAGTTCGTTCAAGAAAGAACCTGTAATCACCCTAAACGTGAAGTTTAAATCATCACCATAGTATTAAAACCACACAAAAACTTACTTTTCCAGGAGATGAATGATTTCTTCAATTTTGAGGTGAAAATTTTGAATACCGATATGGTGTTTGATTATTAGGATGTGATTTTAGTAGCCTTTCAGTCTCGGTACTAGTTATAGCTACTTGAATTTCATTACTATTAGTATTTGCCAAGAGCTAAAGAGCCAAACACTTAAAAAGACATTGACATGTGATATGTTTGTGTAGTGATGAGTTTCAATGTATCATCACTTTTTTCAATTAGACCATCCCACATACTTTCTATACACTATACTGTTCACTTTGATCAAAGCTACTAATGTCTTTAACCAAAAGATCCATAAATACGCATATAACTTCATTATCAATGCTTTTTAGAGTTAATTAGCTTAATAACATAGTTTGAAACACAAATTAGATGAATGAACTTTTTTTTTTTAAATTAGGTGAATGACAAATGACCGTCGAGAACTATCTAGAACGCGTAACATCCTTATAGCAATGAAATCACCAAACCACCTTATAGCAATGAAATCGGTTGTCCGGCCACCAAAGCGCTTAGGAACCGCCTAAACCGCATTTTAGAACACTGCTATTTGATGTTGGTAAGAATTAGTGTATAGTAAAATGGAAAAAACTCATGTGCATGAAGATGAAGGTATTCATTGATATATTACAGTTGAGCTGTGAATAAGTTCATTAGAGTTGATCAGTTACACATCTCTTTGTGACTTTGTAGTTCAGATCACTCGCTACATTGAGAATCATTCCTTATAACCAGTGGTTTATGGTTAGTTCCTCTGTTACACAATTCCGTTGGTCTCATTTGATGTAGATTTGTTTCTGCTCTAATCAAATATACATTATTTGTTTTGTTCAGGCTCTCTTGTTACCGAACACACTCATGTGTTATTGCAAGCCTTCACTGCAATGTTCGTAGCCTTAAGCTGAAGTGTCTCCTTGTTTGTCTAAGGCTCTAATATGATAACTCAGTGTTGGCTCAATTTGGTTAGTTGTTTTATGATTTTCACCATTCTTATAGACCCGATTTCAGTAAATTGTGCTTTATGTAGTAGCAAAGTTGCAAAAAAGGATTTAAAACCATACAGTAAAAGAGCTTTATTATGTTTATTCAACAGTTGACATTTTGGAACCAGATTTAAATCTTAAATTTTTGGAACCAAATGTTTATTCAATGGACAAGCACTAAGTATCACTTGGTCAGGATACTCTTTGGCATTGCCTTTAGGATTCTCTTCAAATCGCCGGAGACTAAACTGCTTCATCTCAACTCCTCCTCCTCCGGCTACACCCTCCGTCGCTAGCTCCGCCAATATCCTCCCCACCGCTGGTGCCATCTTAAAACCATGACCGGAAAACCCGCCGCCGACCACCACATCTCTCCCTAACTCTCCACCAAGAAAATCAATGACGAAATCCTCGTCCGGTGTCATTGAATACATACAAAGCTGAGTGGCCACAGGTCCTTCCGAATCTACCATCCCTCCAAATCTCTCTTGAATCCACTCTTTAAGCTCCTCTAGCTTCACTCCTGGTCCCCACGGCCTCTTATCCGGATCGCATCGGTATCCGCCGTGAACCGCCACTTTGATCAGTCCTGGATACTCCAGAGACGGAGTTCCGTACACGTACGGAGCTCCGTAAGAAGCGAAAGTCGGAAACTCTCCGTCTATCGCAAACTTCTCCTCGTGACCTTCTTTGATTCTCCAGTAACACACCGTCGTCTCAAGCGGCTCCACCGGAAAATCGATCCCGGCCACAGTTTTCACAAGCTTACCTATCCATGCACCCGCGGTTACAATGCATTTTTTACCGTGGAATTTCTCTCCTTTCACCGTTCTGACTATTACCCCTTGTCCGTTTTCACCGTCTCTCTTTATGTTTGCCACTTTAGTGTTGTCTCTCAAAACGGCTCCATGTCTAAACGCTAGCGTTTGGAACATGGAGACGGCCTTGGTGGGTTTGATAACCCCACCAAGATCCGTCGAAACTCCGATCCAATTCTCCGGGATGGTAATCTTCCCGGAGAAATGCTCGGAGACTGCGGATGAGTCCATAACCCGGTGAGCTAAGCCGTGTTTACGACAAGTATCAACAACGGAGAGGAGGCTCTGTTGATCTGCAGGGCCCATGTCGAACTGTTGAGTTGGGAAATGGACTTTGTATCCGATCTCGGACTGAGCCTGAGCCCATAACCGAGCCGACTCGGTAACCATGGCGTAGTAGTAATCCTCCGGGTAAGTGGCGCGTATGGTACGTGACTCGCCGTGGGAAGAGCCACGGTGGTGGAGGAAATCGAATTGTTCTAGGAGGAGAGTCTTTTGGCCTCTTTTCGCCAGCTGATACGCGGCGGAGCTTCCCATTACTCCTGCCCCGACGACAATCACGTCGAATCGGTCGTCGCCGCCGGAATATTCCATGATGACGAGTGAAAAGGAATCTAGTGAGAGAAAATAAGAAAATGGAGAGGCTTGATGTAAGAGAAGCGTATGGTTGGTGTTGCTTGTCTTTAAAAGCCACTGTGAGACTATAAAAGCAGACTGTGTTTGACAAATGGACAAAACTGAAATTATAATCACGACATTGCCCCGCTTAGGTCACTTTCTTACTTCTTTCTTTGAACATTCAAATAATCAAAACTAAATAACCTTATCTCCAAATTAAAAGTCGTCTAGTTTTTCAAAATTTTATATGGTTTAGTTTCTGTGGAATATTCGATTTCGTAAGTTTGGTGGCCAAATTTATACTAAATGAAGCATATATTAGGTTCACAAATTAAAGTTACTATTTCGGCATGGCTTATAGTGGGTATGGATGAAGTTGCCACGGTCCATGAATTTTCAAATTTTTAGTTAGCTAATAAAATATTAGTACTTAACCACAAAGCTAGTTCAACAACTACTAATCATTGTTATGTTTAACGTCATCACCATCTCCTAGTGTGAATACACTAATAATATATATCGTTGATCTCTAAGATTTTCGTAGGTATATATAGTCTCAAGAAAATTTGTAGGTGTGCTATCTCGCAAATCAAGTTTGTTTTCTAAATACTACATAATCTCTATATTTTTCGAATTTGTGAGGTTGCATGTGAGTTTCAAAAAAAAATGCAAAAATAAAATTTTGGTTTAAAAATCTACTTTCTAACAAGTGTGCGGTTTATGTTGGGTTGGGTTTTTATTGGAGGATCACAATCTTCAGGTTATTGGTCTGAAAGGATTACAGCAAAGATGTTTATCTTTTTTTTTTTTTATTATCAGAAGTGATCCGGATTTTTACTATCCGATTAATCTCTCAAGGTGAGTGTAGTCGTCGAGTAGTCCACTCATCTGATTTTCTAATAGATCTAAAGCAAGACACCATTTCGTCTGGCTAGACCAATAAGATGACTTCTCCTCAAGTGGAAACCACTAGACTACCACCACTTGGTTAATATAGTTTATAACACATATCTTTATCTTCTTTACACACGAAACTTGAAGTTTTGCTTTATATGAGCCAAGAAGTGCGTTTTTGCACATGGCGTCTTATCGATATTGTTTTTGAATCGGATTGTTTCGAGCTACTAAAGATGTTAGAGAACCAATTGGATTGACCAGCTTTTTCTACCAAGCTAGATGAATTTTCTTCTAAGAGGAACATATTTAATAATTTTCTATTTGTTTGATTCCATGTTGTTATAACTAGGTATAAACCCGCGCGATATCGCGCAGAAACTCATTTTAATTAAAATATTTTATTTCAAGATTTGTTTGTATAAGAAATTCTTGAAATGAATATTTAATACAACAATAAAAATTAATTGGTGTTGAAAATCACAATTAAAATTATACCTATAATCAATGACGGTAGATATAATACTATAACTTATGCAATGTTATTGATTTGAGATACAATTTTATTTCAAATTCGGTGCTGTGCTCTCTCGTTGAGAAAGTGTTTCAAGGGAATACAAATCAAGTTAATCATTCAAACGGTAATTTTAGCATATTGAAAAATCAAATCATTAACTTCGATAAAATTTAAAGTTTCAATTTCTTATCTAGTGATCGTTTTTTTGGCTTCGAAAACTGCAAAAATAAATTTTCCACAAAATGAATATAGGTGAATCAAAAAACCGGTTAAATTTCTTCCAAATTGCCTTCCCTTTCAAAATTAATTCACAAACAAAGCAAGTTACTATTTACGATCAAGTTTTTTATTTCATTCTAAAAACAAATTGGAAGAATAAATTTCAGTACAAAAATAAAAACGAAACAAAGGTTACTCGAAACATCGAAGAGACCATATAAACACTTTAACAGTTTAATCGACTACTTAAACATAACATCGGTCTAATAAAAAGTACATCGGTTATACATACCTCTGATCAAAAGAAAATTAAAAAACTCTTTCACTTTTTAAGATTGCATACTAATCATAATTAAAATGGAAAGAACAAGAGAAATAAAAAGAAAAAACCTCACGAATTCATCCTTTTTTTGTGCTGCCCACATAGTAGAGTTGGAAAGACAAAACGAAAATAATGTTGAAAAGAACTAAAAGATGTTCAAAACGAAATAAATAGACTCGAAAAGATATAAGTGTAAAAAGATGCAACATTTAACAAAGTTAGCGGTTATACCACGAAAAGGTATATAACAATTAATAAAAAGATGCAACTGTAGGAAATACATACTCCTAAAAGATGCAACCTTTAAGAAAGTTAGCGGTTATACCACGAAAATGTATATAACGATTAATAAAAAGACGCAACCATAGAAAATACACACCCTTAGAATATATTTTTTAGGATTGCTATTATTAATAGATGTTTGTATTGATAAAAAAGGGGTGGGACTATAATACTACGGTTTTTGTGATTTTGAAGTTTTTGACTAGTTGTAGTCTTGGGAATATGGTGGAATGAATATTAGAGTCACTTCACTCTTTTCTTAGTTAGTGCTCACCATTCGTTTTTGTTGGAAAAAAGACATCCCTTATCCACTGGTTATTAGTTTATTAACAAAACTCTTACATTTCCATCAATGGACACTCATAAAAAGAATAATTAACATTCGTAAGAACCACTCATACACTCCAAAATCTACATGTAGCTTATAAGTTTTAGAATTAATCATTTTTTGTCTGGAACTTAGGATTAGCTAGATTTTAATTAGTGTTTGACGGTTAGGTTATAAAATGCTTCATCTATATTTAAAACTCTATATTGCATAATACCGTGTTTAAATATGAATGACATTAGAAGACATATATTTGTAAAAAACTAAAAAACATTAAACTAAAATATCCAAAAAAATAATCTTTAACAAAATATATATTTAGACTCTAAATGGAGACAGACGGTGAAAGATGGAACATGATAAATGGGACAGACGGACTAGTATTATTTTTTATGATTTTGATATTATTTAGTCTATCTCGTCATGTACTGTTTCCAATCAGAATTTTAGTATAGTTATCTTTTTATTAGCAAAAAAAAAAAGAAAAAAAAAGAGATATCACATCATATTTTATTATAGTTTTTGCGGTATAACTCATGTTTTATGTGTGAACTTGTACTATCAGAAAGGAATTTAATAAAAATAGATCGAAAGTCCAAAACATCTCGATCGTAAAAATTTATAAGTTATATATTTTTTTTGTTTCGTGAGAAAATAAGTCGTAATTGAGTGCCGTTTTTAAAATCGTTCGTTGAGCTTGTCTCCATCTGAATAGAAAAAGAGAAAAGGAATAATTGTTATCGTCATACTTCAAGTGGATTCTCGACGACATTTCAATAATTCACAAAAACTAATCTAATTCTATCACTAAAGAGTGGAGTCTTGCTTCAAGAAAGGTGCGCATTAATGTAAACAAATAATATCATTGTTCTTGGGAATGATTGGATATTATTGGTTAATCCCAAACTAATCAATAGATTTAATATATTGTGACGTCAAGTTTTTGTTTTCACATCGCGGTTGTGAACTGATTTGAAAGCCAAACTTAGAAGTGAAAACGATTGAATTTACGAGTTAGCCACTATAGGGTCCTTTCCAAAACAAACAATTCTAAGTTCTAACTAAAAGTAGAACTATAGTCTAAAAGTCAATTTTCAAAAATACCATATTTTTAAGTTTGTGTTCTAAAAATACCATAACAAGTTTATTTTTTTAAAAATATCAGTCTTAGTTTTAATTTCTAAAAATACCATAAAACTTAAACTTAATCTTAAACCCTCGAAACTAAATCCTAAATTTTCAAAACTAAACTCTAATTCCTCAAAACTATACCCTAGATCTAAATTAGTGAACCCAAACCAAAAAAATTAAATTCTAAACTCTTAAAAATTAGTTTTAGTTTTGTGGTATTTTTGGAAACAATAAACTAATGGTGGTATTTGTGAAAAAATAAAGTTGTTGTGGTATTTTTGGAACACAAACTTAAAAGTGTGGTATTTTATGAAATTACTCTAGTTTGTTTAAATGGTAACTATTTTTAAAATAGAATGATTTTGTAACAAGTTCACCTAAAATTTGCTAACGTGTCTAATTTTCAAAACTTTTCACAAAAAAATATCTAAGCAATCTATTATAAGATCTTGCATATATAGTCGGATTAACACGACACTAATACTCTTTATCTCGTCACTAACCAATTTCTTGCAACACAGAGTCTTTAAATCAACACTTTGATCATACACTGTTTATCCCTAGCCAAATCACTAATCCCTCTTTGATTCTCTCTGTAAAACGGCGGCCCAAACCATAGCCAACATGATCTCTTTCATATATTAAGAGATCACATGCACAATAATACATTCACATAATATTTAAATTAATATCGAATATTCTTTGACATATCTCTAACTATAAAAGACAAACGACCATTCCTTCTTTGTATGCGCTATATTAATGAGCGTCACATCATCTTTTGTTCATTTGTGTGCCAAGTCGTGTGCCATCTATGATCTATCTGTCCAACGTCTTGACAAATATCATCATATAATACTCTCTTCTCTTCTTTGAATCTTACAAATTTATCTAGATATATATGAAAGATTTCTAAATTAGGAGAATGACAGCCTTTCTTTTATTAACTGTTTGACAACCATTTTTTTTTTTTTTAATTCTACTCTTCGTTAAAAAATTAGATTAATTTTTGGTTTACACAAAAACATTTATAACATGTTATAAACATTACGGGAAACGAATGCTATATCTTTTGTGCGTCACCGTTTTAGTTTAACGATTTATTGTGAGACAAAAAAAAAAGTTAACTGGGCCTTACTGTTTATAGTCACAAGAGGCCCATGTTGAGCCCAAAGTAAGGAATGACTTTAAGGAGTTTAAAAGTTGACCCACACCAAATTTCTTTTGCGTAAGATAATAATATTCCATCTTCACTCTCGAATTCGATAACCCTAATTTCACGACCGAGAAGAAGCCGTTTCGGTGGTTTTTTTTACGCTCTTCTCACTGCTCGTAGTTTCTTCAGGTGATCCCGATTTCCATTTTCACTTCTTCTGCTTTAATTCGTGTTTCCTTCCAATAAAATGTCTCTCTGATCGGTTGAATCTAGAAAGGGTTTCATATATGTTGTAAAATCTGAGTTGGATCGTGAGATTGATTTTTTTTGCGTGTTCTTCGCTTTTGAAGTTTTTTTAATTGAAGAGTTGGAAGAAGATTGTCGGTCGGTTTAATTTTTGATAATTTTGTTCGGGCTTTCTTCAAAGTTTTAGAGAGATTTCGCTGGGGAAAAAAATTGAATTGTGCGATACTTTGATTTGAGCAGGTGATTGAACAAATGTCGCGTGTGTACGTTGGTAATTTGGATCCGCGAGTTACTGAGCGTGAACTCGAAGATGAGTTTCGTGTCTATGGAGTGATCAGGAGGTAGAAAATTTGATTCCTTTAGCTAAACTATACACCATTATATGGGGTTTTTAATGTAAAGTTTGCATTTTTCTCTCATTGTTCTTTTATTTTTTTGTGTGCAGTGTTTGGGTTGCTAGAAGACCACCTGGTTACGCTTTTCTTGATTTTGAAGACTCAAGGGATGCCCGAGACGCCATCCGTGATTTAGATGGTATCATTTCGTCTGTTGTCAATTCTGCTTTCTACGATCAAAGCAGATCTTACGGTGCAGCTGGTGTGACCTATGATTTGTTATGTGGCTTAAGAGTTTGATATACATATGCTCTATATTGTAATGGTAGGCAAGAATGGATGGAGGGTAGAGCAGTCTCATAACCGTGGTGGTGGTGGAGGCCGTGGAGGAGGTGGTGGTGGTCGTGGAGGTGATGGTGGTCGTGGCCGTGGTGGTTCTGATTTGAAGTGCTATGAGTGTGGTGAGTCTGGTCACTTTGCACGTGAATGCCGCTCTCGTGGTGGCTCGGGGAGGCGTCGCAGCCGCAGCCGTAGTCGCAGTCCAAGATACAGAAAGAGCCCAACCTATGGAGGACGCAGGTTATTGTCCCTCTTTTCTTTTCTGATTGGCGATTTGTAACTAAAATCAATCGGTCTAGCTCAGTGAATCCGATTAACTGCCTTGTCTTTTGGTTTCAGGAGTTACAGCCCTCGTGCAAGATCTCCTCCTCCTCCAAGGCGTCGCAGTCCTTCTCCTCGTGGTCGCAACTACAGTAGGTCACCACCACCTTATAGAGGACGTGAGGAGGTGCCATATGCTAATGGGTAAACTCACTTTAGCTCAAGTCTTTTACTCAGGAGTCTATGCTATTTGTAACAAGGGATAGTAGCATTATCTCTTTCACATGCATATTGATCCTTACCTTTTTGTTAGGTGTTGTGTTAACTACAAAGTCCATGTGGCTGATAAGTTTTTGTATTTGTTTATACAGAAATGGTCTGAAAGATGTGCGCAGGAGCCGGAGCTGAGTGTTGCTTGTCTAGATAGCAAGTTATGGGATCAGGAAACGACTGTGCGATGTCAAGAGGACAGCTTAAGGGAAATTAGTATCTGTGAATTTCACTAAGAGAACATGTTTTAGCTGTGGGATGGATTGGATATGCTTGCTACTTTTGAATTGCTGGGATGCTTCTTTTTTTGCGTTTGGATATGAAGCCGTAGTTGTATCTGCCGTTAGGTAAAGTACTTTTTTAAATTCCTACCCAAGTTCCTTAAAAGACCTAAAACTGATATTCTACTGAAAACCTATGCATTTTCTTTGTTTTTCCTTGTGTTTTGTTTTATTGTGTCGAGGTTTCTTCGGGTTTCTACTGCTTCATTGCTTATCTCTCTGCTTCTCTACTCTTCCCTGAGGCTTCTCCGTTAATTGATTGACCTGCAATGGCATCTTCATAATAGTTTACCACGTTGTGGATTCCTACTTGCTTCTCCTTCTGCTTCTGCTTCCTCTTATGTTTGAAAACTTCATCAGCTCTGATGTTGCCTTCTTCAAAACTCCTCTGGCTTTTCTTTTCTTGAACTTAAAAGAGTCGCTGAGGATCTGCATTCGTTACAATGGCAGGTACTTATTACCTTTCAGGCTTTGCGGAAAATTTCATTGAAAGTATGATAGTATTCTGACCATTCGCAGGATGTCTTCGTGTTATTTAAATGCTCGGCCAAATCGAGATCGTGTCGCCAATTGTGTTTCAACTTTGTTCTTTCGGTCACATCCTAGATCCCAACGTTGCTCTGCTTTTGCTAAACGCCTTTTGAGTGTAGATGAACAACAAAATCAAAGCTGAAGTGTATTTTACGTTTGTCACAACTTTCCGGCTTCATAGTGAGGTTGGTGTGTGTATATAACTAAACTCTGTTGCCTACGTTTCAAATCCGTCATATTTTTGTTTTAACACACAAATGTGCTTCACTTACTGATATATATAAATACATTTCCGTATCATTGGAACTGATAAAAAAAAACATAAATACAATTACGTATGTGTATTTTTTCGAGCTTTTGTGGCTAGCAAATCGGCCTTCTTTTACTGTGACTTATGAATCAAATTCATTGAGTCAAATATTAAAATTAGCTTAATGCTTAAGAAGATTATTGAGATCTAAAAGGCAATTAGAAAACCGTCAAGATTTGATCTCTACCGATATATATTTTATACTTTTTTTTTGCTTTACCAAATTATATACAAGTGTTTTTAATTTTCTAGTGTTTTCGTTGGAGTATATCATGGATCTTGTACACAAAAAAAAGAGAGAATCATCTTCTCCAGAATTGTTGGTCATCTCTCTCTCTCTCCTTAAACATAGAAATAGGCGTTAATGGAACGCACGTTCTCCCTCTGTCTCTCTTACGATTTCCAAGAAAACATATAAACTAATCACAACAACAAGTAGTAGTAGTAGTCTTTCACTCGTTCTACGACCTCTCTTAGCATCATAGCATGAGCTGTTTCTATTAATTTTTCTCTTTCTCTCTCTCTCTTCATATCTTTTGTTGTTTCACGTGAAGTCAAACTCAATAAATCTGTTACAGCCCATCTCTCTCCTCTCTTCTGTCTCTCTGCCATTTTCTGAACATGAAGAAGTCAGCTCAATATCCCATGCCCTGATTCGTTTCTCATTGCTTAAACAAGAAGAAGAAGAAGAAGAAGAAGAAGAAGCTCTTCTTGCTTCTGCTTTCAACTTCACAAACATGGAGTTCAAGAGAGACAATACTGTCAGGTTCTAGATTTTTATCAAAAACAACTTTTAAAAAACAAAAAAAAAATGATTTGGATTTTCATTAGTTTGGGTTCTCAATGATGGAAAAAAGTTGGCATTTTGTATTTGCAATCCCAATAAAGTTTTGATTTTTTTCCTTTTTTTTTACTAGTTTCTATCTGGGTTTACTTTTCCTTGTAACTTTATGATCTCGTCACTTTCTTCATTGCATTGTTTTGGAGTTGACTTATCTCTGATTATTGTTTTTCATACAAAACAGATTGAAGTTGTTTTCTTTGTTCGTTGATGATCCTCTTTCTCTGATCTTAATTGTTAAAACCCCAATTTTTAAAAGTTTTCTTTTTTTTTTGTTGATGGGTCCGACACAGATTCTATGGGGACGAGAAGCAAACCTTAGAAGTAACCGAGAAGCATGTGCCATTGTTTAAATCATCAACAGCTCCATTTCTAAAACCAGAAACTAGCAACAACAACAAGAAGAAGAGTAACAAATTCAGAATCCCTAGATTCGGGAGATTCAAAGTGTTCCCGGAGAATTTCGAGGTCGAAAGAGACAAGATTCTAGATCCTGGTGGTGACGTAGTGCTTCAATGGAACAGAGTATTCCTCTTCTGGTGTCTCGTTGCTCTTTACGTAGACCCTTTGTTCTTCTTCCTCTCTTCAGTCAAACACACTGGACGATCCTCTTGTATGACCACAGATTTGAATCTTGGGATCGTCGTTACTTTCTTCAGAACACTCGCCGATCTGTTCTATGTCTTGCACATTGTGATCAAATTCAGAACAGCTTATGTCTCTCGTACTTCAAGAGTGTTTGGTCGTGGAGAACTCGTGAAAGATCCTAAATTGATTGCTAGAAGATACTTGAGATCAGATTTCATAGTTGATCTCATCGCTTGTTTGCCTCTTCCTCAGGTACTATGTTGCTTAGCAAATCTTTGTCTCATCTCTTAAGACTTGTTTCTAATTTTGAGTCTCCTTTCTTTGCAGATTGTTAGTTGGTTTATCTTGCCATCAATCAGAAGCTCTCACTCAGATCATACCACAAATGCACTTGTGCTCATAGTTCTTGTTCAATACATTCCTCGGCTTTATCTGATTTTCCCACTAAGCGCCGAGATTATCAAAGCAACCGGAGTTGTTACAACTACTGCTTGGGCCGGTGCTGCTTACAATCTCCTTCAGTATATGCTTGCTAGCCATGTGAGTTAGCTAGCTAAATCTGATTCAATTCACCAAACCCGAGAGCGAGAGTTTGATTAGTGATATACTCACTAAATGCTCTCTAACCAACTCACAAGAGCTATACAATCAGTGTGTGTGTTTCTTGCTTTTAAATCGTTTCTTGAGGGTCGGATTTGGGATCAAGTTCCTAACATTATTAACTCAAAAGAGCAACATATCTGCTACATTGAGTTCTTGGCTAGTTATAGTAGACCTATAGCTGAACCATTGTGACTAGAATTAGCTCAAGGCTCGGTTTAATGTTATGTTCTTCTTCTTATGTTGGTCACATTCTTGTTGTTGTGTAGATTCTAGGTTCCGCGTGGTATCTATTGTCAATAGAACGCCAAGCGACGTGTTGGAAAGCAGAATGTCATAGAGAACTAGCGCCTCTACGATGTGTTACGGATTACTTTGATTGCAGTACATTGCACCGAGAGGAGCGGCAAAACTGGCAGAACGTAACCGCTGTCTTCAGCAATTGTGATCCTTCGAATAAGATTCAGTTCACTTTCGGGATATTCGCGGATGCTCTCACCAAAAACGTGGTTGCTTCGCCATTCTTGGAGAAATATTTGTATTGCTTATGGTTTGGCCTACAGAATCTAAGGTATAGTTTCATTCATTACTCCTTCTTCATGGCTTTACTTACCGGTTTTTTCGCTTTTTTTCTAACACAACTTTCTTGTTAAAGTTCTTATGGGCAGAATCTTGAAACAAGTACCTCTGTTCTTGAGACGATGTTTGCTATCCTCGTTGCGATCTTTGGTTTGGTTTTGTTTGCTCTTTTAATCGGAAACATGCAGGTAAAAACGTGCATCTTGCTTTCTTGTTATCGGTTACAAGATCGGTTATTTTTGTTGATTTTGGTTTGGTTAATGTGTTTAGACATATTTGCAATCGATCACGGTGAGACTTGAGGAGTGGAGATTGAAGAGAAGAGACACAGAAGAATGGATGGGACATCGTCAGCTCCCACAGAACCTGAGAGAAAGAGTGAGGCGTTTCGTTCAGTATAAATGGTTAGCGACTCGAGGCGTTGACGAAGAAACCATTCTTCATTCATTACCCGCAGATCTTCGTAGAGATATCCAACGACATCTCTGTCTTGACCTTGTTCGTCGTGTAAGTCTATTCACCACTCAACTAAACACATTTCTCAGCTTCTTCTGCTTGCAAGAACTGACTCATTGTTCTTGCAATGACTTTGCAGGTACCGCTCTTTGCGCAAATGGATGATCAATTGCTAGACGCGATATGCGAAAGGTTAGCTTCATCTCTAAGCACACAAGGGAACTACATTGTACGTGAAGGCGATCCAGTGACCGAAATGCTCTTCATCATCCGTGGAAAACTCGATAGCTCGACAACTAATGGAGGCAGAACCGGTTTCTTCAACTCAATCACACTAAGACCAGGAGATTTCTGTGGAGAAGAGCTTCTTGCTTGGGCATTACTTCCAAAATCAACAGTAAACTTACCATCTTCAACAAGAACGGTGCGAGCCTTGGAAGAAGTTGAAGCCTTTGCTTTACAAGCACATGATCTCAAATTTGTAGCTAACCAGTTCAGGCGTTTACATAGCAAGAAGCTTCAACACACGTTCCGTTATTACTCTCACCAATGGAGAACTTGGGCTGCTTGTTTCATACAAGCCGGTTGGAGACGGTATAAGAGAAGAAAACTGGCTAAGAGTCTGAGCTTGGCTGAGTCATTCTCTTCTTACGAAGAAGAAGAAGAGGCTCTTGCGGTTGCTGCAACAGAGGAGATGAGTCAAGAAGGAGAGACACAGAGCGATAAAGCACGTCATCATACTTCTATTGTGAAACCACATTTTGCTGCAACCATATTTGCTTCGAGGTTTGCTAAGAACACGAGGAGGACTGCTCAGAAGTTGAAGGACGTTGAGTTACCAATGCTGCCTAAACCGCATGAACCGGATTTCTCTGTGGATGCAGATTAACTGTTTTGATACAACTTAGTTTGTTAAAAATGAAAACTTTGCTGCTTGAAGTTAATTCAAAATTTGTTCAGCAGTTTGTATAAATACAGACTATATACATATGACTACTTTTATTCAGATTCAAGATTTTTTGTTAATTTTTCGTATAAATTATCTTTGGATCAAACAAGATCATCAATAGGTTTATATAGATCAGTTTCGTTTGGTCCCATTAATTTTCACATCATTGAATTGATGCCATTATTGAGATTCAGACATCTCTGCCTCTAAAAAATGCTTTATGTTTCCTCTGTTTCTGCCGACACTTTCTCTCCATGTTTTTGACAGTGACCCAGATGAGTTCAAGTTCAGACAGAAGATATGTTTTTATTTATTCTTGTGTTAAGTTTTTGTCAGAGCAGAATGTATTGCTTGAAATGGAATATGAATCAGAACTTAAAAACAGAGGAAGAGCTTTAAAGACCAAAGCTCTTTTATCAGAAATTAAGCAACAAGTTCCCTAAATTTTGTAGATACTATAAATATATATAGAGGTATAAATGTGGCTTAAACTCTAACCTAACCAATGATTAATCACAATGGAGAGAAACCAACCAAATTAAAATAAATAAATGCCTACAAACTAGGGCTACAACAAAGGAATTAGGAGATGGAAACTCACAGAGTTTAACTGAATCATTCATTATCTGCAGATCTGAAGCTGCTTCTTCTTCTTCTTTGGTTTCTCAACTCATCTGCTCGCCTATGAGATCGAGACCAACAAGAAGAAAGGTGAGACCTTGGAACAAAAGGAAGTAGAAATGCACTCCCTGAGAAGCCAAGAGACTCCTAACTGCTGCGGTAAGCAATAGAAAAGCCAGCGCGAGCTCTTTGTGGAATATCTTATTGGTTTTCTTAACGGAAACCGATTGTTTCTTCTTCTGTTCCTCAAGTTGGCTTATCTCCAAGAGCTCACTGTCTGAAACTCCTCTTAGCATTTGGTTTGGTGGCATCGTCTTGGATTCTTTATCGGTGAGACCTAAAAGATCAGACTCCGATGATCTTCCTGCTTTCTTTGTTACGATCCATTCGTAAGAGCTACCGAGTTGGAATAGTCCAGATACCATCGCGTTGAACTTGGTGACAGACATTGTGTTCTCAAACAAGAGGTAAGGAACGATGAAAGGGAAAGACTTTGGAGCAGGAAGAATGTTGAGTAATGACATGAATATCGGTACATAGCAGATAACCCAAACAGGAAGCTCGGCCTCTGGAACGAACATGGTGATTGGAAGGATTACGCAGAACAATGTGAAGGAGTAGAAAGGAAGTATGAGTTTCCTTAGAAGGAAGAATAGAAGTATCAGATTTGCTTTCTTCCACATTGCAATCTGCAATAAGAAGACAAAAAGAACCAATTAAATCATTGAAATGAACAGATTACATTACAAAAACCATAGCTCTTATATACCTTAGAGGTTAAGATTGCTCGAAGACACAAGCGAAATAGCTGCATAGGTCCCGAGTGCCATCGGTGTTGCTGCTTCTTGTATGCTTCATATGACTCAGGAACTTCACAAAGAACCTAAGAGATTGTTTTTACTTCAGTCTAAGGCTCTTTATGAAACTGTGACAAGAACACAAGATATAATGGTATACCTTGACATCGTTAAGATAAATGAATTTCCATCCATGGAGATGAGCCCGAACAGCTATGTCCATATCCTCTACGGTTGTCCTTTCAAGCCAACCTCCAGATTCTTCAAGGGCTTTAATTCTCCACACTCCAGCAGTTCCATTGAAACCGAAGAAATTCAAGAACACGCCATTAACCTGCTGCTCAACCTCGAAATGAAAACACAGATTGATGTTTTGGAGACGGGTCAACAAGTTTTCGTCTTTGTTCACAAATGCCCACCTAGCCTGAACCAGACCTAACTCAGGCTTGTCCTGAAATAACATTGGCATTTGCAAGTTAAATGGTTTGTCTCATGGCACAACCAAACAGATTTACTTAATTAACTTATCTACATACCTTGAAATGAGGAACAGTTAGTCTAAGGAAATCCGAGTTAGGTTGAAAATCCGCATCGAAAATTGCGACAAACTCATAAGCTTCCACATAATCACAGCTCATTGCGGATTTGAGGTTACCAGCTTTGTATCCAGTTCTAACCAAGCGATGCCTGTAAATTATATTGACACCCTTTTGGCTCCATTTAGTAACCTCAGCTCTAATTAACTGTTGGATGCTTCCATCATCCGAATCATCAAGAACCTGAATCAGCATTCGACCTTTTGGCCAGTCAAGCTGGCACACAGCAGATATTGATTGCTCATATACCTGAACAAGAATAAGACATTTATGTAACTTCATTGATCTAATTCAATAATGAACATACATAAGGTTAAGAAACCAAGAGAAAGATTGATACTTTGTTCTCCATACCTCTCTCTCATTGCACATTGGTATCTGAACAAGAACCATTGGATACTCAGATCCTGATCCTTCAACGTCTTCATTTGGGAAAGGCTCTTCATCGATTCTCGGCTTAATCTTCTTATACTTAATCCAGAAACAGCCTAAGCAAAGAATCAAACGATCTACAGACTGTACAAGGAACAGCACAATACAAAACTTGGAGAGAGCTTTGATTGGAGGAGCGATATAATCAGCTCTTAAACTCAACCAACCAACATAGAACAGATGCAACAAGCTCCGGATCTCGAGTTTGCTTGTTGGTATATGAAGATTAGGGTTCTTGAAGTAATGCCATCCTCTGTAAGAAGCAACTAACTCAAACCCAAGAATCACTAATGAAGCAGCTAAGAAGACCTTAATGGCTGAGAAAAGCCATCTGTCTCTGCCAAGTCTCTCAGAGCCAAGTGGGTGAGTGAAACTGAGCCTTCTCTTGACCGAACCAAGGAGAGACCAGAACACTGTGGCTAGCCAAGTGAGACACCCAACTGCTTTATGAGCTTTAAGAAGCAAAACCCAAGTCACTTGCTTAGCGTTCTTGCCTCTACTCTTGTCCATTGGTCTAAACGCACCGTCTGGTTCCTCTACTTCAACGATTGAGTAATTGGGATTCTCCATTTTCACCACAACTGGTGTGCCTCTCCTCGTTTCTTTCGCCCACAAATCTGAAAAATCAAACCTTGGAGCCATTTTTTTTTTTTTGCTTCTTCCCAAAGAACAATCAGCAGAAAAAGCAGTTGAATCTCTTGATGAGAGTTGAAAGTTGAGAAATTCCTCAAGAAGACCCAAATCTCGAAGTTGAAGATTAAGCAAAACCCAAATGAGAGTAGCTTTGAGAGAAGTAATCTTGAGGTAAGGGACAAAAACAAAGGAAAGAAATTTGAACAACCCAGATCCAAGAACCCGGATATCTAAAGATCCATTTTTGAAAAACAGACAAAGCAGCAACAGCTCAAAGGGGTCATTAATAGTGACCTGCGAGAGAGAGTAAATGCAATGAGTGGTTTGGGCAAGAATGAGAAGAGAGAGAAAGGTTGATACTTGGCAATGAGAGAAAGAGAGAGAAGGAAGAAAGGTCTCTAAGAAGTTGTAAGATCCCTTCCACTTTCATGTGAATGTTTCCTCTTCAGCTACCTCAATGATGGTTTCAACATGCAAATTCATCTCCTTTTCCAAAATAATTTTTTTTTTGGGATTTTTAACATCTCATGATCATGATTCATGAATCCTCATAGAGAAACATTTTTAAAATAAACAATTTTTGTTTTGTTTTGAAGAAAAGCTAGAATAGAGAAAAAATCATGGATAGAAAAAATCAAATTGTAGTAACCAGCTGAATATAATGAACCTAGTAATCTAAAAAGGGCTGTTATTTCCAAAAAAAAAAAAGGTAAAAACTTTAAAAAGGCAAAATTTACTTTAAATGAATTATAAGAAAATTTTGTAATAGTGGAACAAACCTAGTTTTAGGTTTTGAATGATAAGACGTGGCAATTGCATTTGATCACTGATTACAAATATATATTTCTCTAGCTGAAGAAAAAACACACACATCTTGAAAAACCAAACTGTTCATCAAACAGCACCATATGGGCAAGAAAGCCCCAAATCACAAGGGTGGAATGTGTGGAGAAAAAACAAATAACTTTGAAGAAACAAATAATTGTGAGTTAGTTTTTTTTTTTATCGACAATGATAGTAAGAAAAAAAAAATGTTTTTTGTGTTTCAAAGTGAATACACATTGTTACGATATTATCATACCTTTTTCAAATTATACCATTCAACATTTATTCTATTCGTTCTTCATTTGTTCTTGTACACTTTTTACCACGTTTGATTCGTTTGTACTATTCTAAACCTTACGAAATGCGATATTGAACTTGTTGAGCATAATTTTCCAAAACCATCTTATAATATGGCTGGGTATATATATCTAACAAAGTTTGCATATTTCAAATTTGGTAACTCATTATATGGAAAAAAATCTGTGACACAATTGAAGAGGATAGAAATTAACACCACAATATATTTATTATATTCATTAATTATAATTATATTTGTCTATTTTTCTGAGTAAATCAATGATTCTATATGAAAAATAAAAATTTCAGTTGAAAAACACAATATTATTTATTTTAAAGTAAAGAGAAAAACGTAAGTCAACATATAATTTTACTACCTTAATTTTAAGTGATTAAAAATTAGTTAAAAGTTGATATTATTGTACCTTTTTGAATTATCATTCAACATTTGTTTTTCATTTGTTCTTCATTTGTTCCACTTGTTATATACGTTTTGCTACATTTAATTTGTTACTACTATTCGAAACCTTAATAAACACTAGATTGAACTAGTTGAGGATACTGTTCCAAAACCATCTTATATAAATATTGCTGGGTATATCTAAAACGTTTGCAGATTTCAAATTTGGTAACTCATTATATAGAGAAAATAATCTGTGATGCAATCGTAGAGAATAGAAATTAACAACACGTTATATTTATATTCATTAGTAAGTTAATTATAGTTGTCTATTTTTATTGAGTAAATTAATGATTCTATATGAAAATTGAAACTTTTATTTGAAAAATACAATATTATCTATTTTCAAAATTAAGAGAAAAGATTTAAGTCAGCATATAATTTTCCCAATTTAGATTTTATGAATCTAAATACTTTAAATGTTAAAATTTTGAGTTTATCATATAGAAATTTGTTGACTTGCGAAACAATTTTTCCTTTCTTGTAACTCTATTTCATTTATATTTATTTATTTATATTTTTCTTTTTTCTTTTTTTTTCCTCTTGTTTTTTCTTTTTTTTTTCTTTTTTTTTTCTCCTTTATATATCTTATTTCATTATTTTTTTCATTTACATATGGGCAATTCTCAAAAATAAAATATTTTTAAGCTTTTTCCTAAAAATAACATTAAAATTTTTGAGCTTTGGTTCAATCATTTGCTCTCAAAGACAAGTACTTTTATGTTGTCTTTAACTTCTAAAGCTGAAGTGGTTGTCGCCTGTCGGCAACTTCTTGAGAACCGGTTCTTTCGGTTCAGGTTCCCAATATCACTATATCAGTCTGGTTTAATGTCACTAAAATCCAGATTTTGTAGAGGAAAAAAATGAATATAATCTTGGAATTGGTAATAATGAACCATACAAATGCATCTTCATGTTCATTATTTGAACCAAATGAGAACAAGAGAAAATGATTAACACGTAGAGTATTCACTTCTCATTATGGTTAAACACTTAAAGAGTTAAACTAAATGGGTTTAACCAAAAACGAATTGAGAAACTGAATCCATACCAAGCTAAAAGCCTAATTCGGTGTTTAAATTAAATTACTTCTCCGACCAAAAAGACAAAACATAAAATAAATTGAAAAGGAAAAACTTAAACCAGAAACTGTAGTAAACCGGGCCAAAATCAAATTTGGTTTGATTTCTCGTTTTTTTTTCCAAACCAAATACTTGAATTAAGCACAATGTCACTGACTCACTGTGTTCCTCCATTAATCTTTCTTGCTATGAGAGTTTGTAAAAATCTATTTTAACAGAAAAATAAACATCAAAAGAATAACTTAACTACGTACTTTAGGATCCTGAAGTTTCTATCTCTTATGACTAAGTGCCAATCCTGGGCTTTGTAAGCTATAAGAACCCTAGATTTTTTCTAAATATGGAGATTCCAAGATCCTCCAATTTCTATATATCCTTCAGGAACCAGAAGCCGCAGCGTCTAGAGCAAATTTATCAGCATTATTGTTAAGTTAGAAGCTCCCTTGTCGATATTCAAGAGCCATGAAAAATGTTGTGATTCCACCACCCTTTTGGATTCATTGAGCATCATCGATCATCTCGGTGTCTGGATCTTCTTCCTCTAGAGGTTTGGACTCTGTAGCAGCAGATGGAGATGAACTAGTAATGTCCGCACAAGATGAATCATCAACAGCCTGATTTTCAACCATCGGATCTTCTTTCTCATTTGTTGCTTCTTCTTCTTGATGATCTGTTCCAGAATCACGTTCCATGTCGATAGAAGCGTTTGAATCAGAATCTACGGTATCAGTCCTTTCGGCAACTTCCTTTCCTTCTTCAGAGACAGTTACGGAAACTGCCAATGATGATGATGATGATTCTTTTTTGCATTCAGGGTCTTCTGCATGTGAGATGATGCCGTTACACAACGAGGACACACTCGTTTCATTTGCTACCACCCCGGAACTCTCAAGAGAGCCATTTTGGCTAGATTCTGTGTTCAACATATCTGTTTTCTTCTCATCTTGAACTTCTTCGAATCTAAGACTCGATGGTCTAGTCTGAACCCTGCACCAACATCAGTAATCATAAACTGTTAAAGCTAGTTCTCTTAAAACAAGATTCTTGTTCTAGGAAATTCACAAACTCAGCAAAAGAATAGATTCTTTGTCAACCAAATAAAATTAACAAGTGAAAGGCTTCACCTGCTGTAGAGGAGCATGTATGCTCGTTGAGAAAGGACATCTTCTAGTTCAACTTTTTCCACCTGCGAGTATTTTGAGACAGGATTAGAAGATCTCTGAAAATTCTAGTTCTCGTTTATGTCGACATTTGTAATAGGTAAAGAAAAACAACAAGAGTGGATAAAAGATGATACTTACCTCAGAATCGTCTATTCTATACCAGTTTCCGCGGAAGTCCTTAACGTAGCATATGTAATGGCCGAAAAATGAGGCATTCAACATATCTAAATGTACTATCACAGCGTAAAGTTTGTATACATCAGATCCTTCTCCCCCGCTGCTCATGTAAGGGCCAAGATCAAATGTCTCGGGAAAACTAATTCTTTTGTTCAGTTTACCGAATCTCCCACCCTATGCATAGTTTTAGATTTATTAGACAACCGATGTTAGAGGAATAGGCAGATAACTGAGAGCAAAAGTGAAGGGAACTGAGCTAAAACCTGGAATCTTTTTAAGGCCACTGTAAGAATATTTGGAGCACAACGAATTGAAAGGCGCTTACATGCCTTCACATAGTCATTACATCTGGAAAATGGAGAATAAACTTTCAGATACACAGTCCATTCACAGGATGAGCATATCAACCCTGTCTCTGTTTGGGAAAAATTAAGGCTTCAGAAGGAATATAAATACCTATCACATTTGTAAAGATTATCTCCCTGAAGCCACTCTTTAGCTGTGAACTGATCGAGACATTCCTCCAATGATACAGCATCCCCGTGGATCTCAACGGTTAAATCCATCATATTTTCATATTGGTCAGAAACATTACTGCAAACAGTACACTGGACCTGCAAAAGTTAAATAAAAAAACGCAACAAATGAGAAGAAAAGTTACAGAAAGGGAGAGGACGATAATCAGGATGAAATACATCACAAAAAGAATGATATGTTGGATAAATAAAACTAAAGCGAGTATCGGACATCTTCAATAAAGTCAACCAGCTGGACGGAAAGAGTGCCATCAAACTCGAAAGGAACAAATTTGGTAATGAAGATCATGGTTACAAGCAAGCCAGGGTTATGCAAAAAAAATTCTTTTTTGAGTCAACAATATCATAGGATATGCAAGTCAGCCTTCCAATCATTCACCTTGCAAGCCTCTTAAGAATGTAAGGGTACATTATTGTATTATTAAAATTTGCAAATACAGCGCAAGACCTGCTACTGTATCAGGAAACATTACCTGTGACTGAAGGAGACCACCAAATATGTATTGAATAAGTGTTGTTTCTTGTGCGCGAGGTGGCACCACTTTTTCTCCACCAAATTCGTCAAGGCAAACAGATTGCATCATGTCAATTACAAACCTAAAATCACATGAATTTTAAAAGCATTAGCTGACAAGACAGAAACTCCACCGCTAGACTTACACCATTGAGGAACAATTGCTGACCTCATCAACTCATGAGCATCCTCCTGTCTCCCATACCCAAGATTCCCACCAATATTCGGTAACCGCGAAATAATGTTCATTGGTGAAAAAGGAAACCGGCTTTGGTTTGCTCTTTCGAGATGAGTTTCAAATTCACAGAAGAAGCACCAATCATTGCGCCTACCTGTCAAACAAACATAGAAACAAAGTTGAAGTGCAAATAGAAAATCCAATTGAAGAGTTGTGATTTGTGAAGCATGAAAATCCCCTCCAATAGAAAATTTACATTCTCTCTTGTGGCCTCTCTCCAGTAGGTATGCAACAAGAGGGCGTGTCCAGGAAAGGCATTGCAGAACCACATTAGCAAAACAACTGAAATAGGATTGACAAAAAAGCATAAGAAAATCAGACTGAAGTAAACAAATTGCTTTAAAGCGACACTAGAAACCAGATCAACAAAAACCTGTTTCCACAATTGATGAGTCCACAAGGAGCCAACATCGGTCCGTCCCAGTTAAAATATTTAACAAATTGTTCGTATGGGAAAAGAACCTGCAGAAGATACAAACAGCAGCATCAGACTTGAACAATCAAGACTTTCAAGAAGAGTGTCAACATCAGATAACTAAAAGAAGACACATTACATCTCCTGGCTGGAGGGTAGCCTTGCTTTGGCTCAGCTGAGGAACCAATGGAATCTTAGAAGCAGACCTATTCCCAAACAGAGAAGCTTTGAAATCGAGATCATCTCTTCCCGCCGGCGGTGAGTCAGTAACACGAAACACCTTGCATTTTAATTTATGTCCCGAGTTCCAGTCTGACTTTTGGCAATCCGCAGAGCTAGTAGCAAATATCAGAGGGACAACGGAATCAAATTCAAAAACAAATGCACTCAAATCCTAAATATCCAAACTTTCAAAAGCACGATTGTTCTGTAGAAACATTATAAAAAGTTGAAAGAACTAATTATCCGCCAATTCACAGCAAAAATTCCGGTTAGACCAAAAAAATCCTAAATATCAAAACTTTCAAAATCAAGTTTGTTCTGTAGAAACAAAAATCCATGGAAACTAACTGTGTTAAAGCACGAGCTACAACAACTAGTAATCAAATCGAAAAAAGCCTAATTCCGGAGAAATTGGGAATCGTTTCAAGGAGAAAGGAGGTAATTTAATTACCAGTATCGAACGGATTTGCAACGAGAGCACTTCTTGGTGGAAGCCTTCCCACAGACAGAGCATTCGGCCGTGTCGGAAACCATGAAATCACGGCGGTGGTCGCTGTCGAAACCACCGGAGCCACCGACCTCGAAGTACTTAGCCGCCGTTCGTTTGACAAAGAAGAGGAGACCGATGGAGAGGAAGAAGAGCGTCAATACAAGCTGGGTCAAGAAATTGAGATCCACCGGTAATCCAACTTCATGCATCTAATTCCTCGGACATCGATCTCGAAAGCTCTGGCTTCTTCTTCTTCTTCAGATTCGATTCGGAGATGCCGAGAATCTCCCACTGCTCTTTTTCTTCTGTGTTTATTTAAGAGTTAAATGGGCCTCTTATTTGGTTATTAACAGTGACATGTAGGGCCTTACCTTAATTACCATTAACCTTCTTCTTTTATTACATTTCTTATTTTTCTTGGTTTTTGTTTTTTATTTTAATCTAAATTTAGTTAATTTACAACTATTACAAGCTGCTGCAACAATTACTATTATATAAAATCCATTGATAGTTGGACACATAATATTTTGTAATTTAAGAGAGTATTAGGTATATAAATAACTAAGAAAATCAATAAATATGTATTTTTAAATAAATTTAAAATAGGAATCATAAATAAGAAAACAAATTATGAATAGAAAAAAATGAAAGAACCAGAAATAAATAGAAGATATATATACTATAATTTGAAAATCTAGATAGGATTTAGAAATTTTATAAAATTTATTTATTTCAAAATTTAACAAAATCTAACATATATATTTTAATTAGTTTTGTAAACTTGTATGTTTATATTTCGGATTTCAGTTTTTGTTATTTTAACTAAACTTGATCTAACATTCACAAATCTTACACCATAAGGCCAATAATCTCACTCAGAAGCTACAACATACTTACAATTAACATACAAGTTAAGCCAACCATTGTTAAATCATTACCCAAAAAAGTCAAACATTGATTCATTACAATTGTCTTTAGCACTAACACAAGCTAATTAAACTCAAAAACAGTTTCACTTGGTCTATGCATTCACCTTGGAGCAGAACTTAAGGACACAACTTGTGTCTTCTTCCCAAATCAGCTTCAACATGACTAATTCACCTGTCTTCACACAATTAGCTTCAAAGAAATCCTTCCATCCTCCTACCAATTTTATTTTATTACCTTCAGAACGCAGTTTTGTAGACCACTTCACACCATGTTTATCCAACAGACTCATTTAAGTTTCCACAGTGATGCAATGTATCTTCGTGAAGGGTACCGGAAGAAACTGCAACAAAGATTCAAAAAATAAGATTCAAACTTAAATAAAATGTAAAAAGACAATGGCTTTGAGTGATGGAAACTAACCAGTAAAGACCTTTTGACATTGTAAGGACTAAGAGTTAATGTCACAAATCGGTTTCGGGATGGTGAAGATGAAGCTTTCCATATTGATCTAGGCTTCTTGAAGCTTTTCTCATCTTGGTTGCTCTCTTCATCGCTGTAGGATTCTGTTGAAAGAGACTCTATTTCATCACTTTCTGAGCTCTCTTCTTCTTCTTTGGACTCTTTGGGTGACAAACGTAGAACCAGAGGTTTTCCTCTTTGGATCAGTTTGAAAGTGAAGATATCTCCAGCTTTAAGTCCATTGGCAAGACAGAAACATGTCCACCCTCGTCTGATATAAACAGTTCCGTTTGATTTCTTTTTCATAGCTAAGGTCCATGATCTACCCTTTTCATCCATCAGCACAACCTCTCCACATCTTCTGCCTAGACCATTTGCCCTCACAAAACTCGTTGGAAGATTCTGAAAATTCATTACAATACAACATGATTTTAATCCAATTCAGACCCTAGTATACGAGATTTTTCTTTTGTTCAAATTAGGAGTAGAATACCAGAGAGTCATAACGTAGTGTCGCAAGCGTGACATCAGCCATAAAACAAGAGGGATCTAGTGAAGAAGACTCTGCTTCTGTTTTTGGATTTTTCTTCACTTTCTCCTTCTCTGAAAAAAGAAGAAAATGAATCTCACAGGTAAATAGTTACACTGATTCTCTCTACTTACAGATCCATATTCCAAAATCAGCTAAAAATTACAGTTAAAGCTTTGTTACACGACCACATTTCTTAAATGTCAGTCTCAGAGTCAAGAGTTAGAAAGAGTAGAGAAAGAACACAACTCACCGAGCTTGTTCTCGTTGTCTAAACACGACTCATATTGAATCTCACAGCAACTGGGTCCAAACAGTGTGACGTGGAAAGCCATGTCTTTCTCTTGTCTGAAAACGACAATGTCGCCGATTCGAAGATCGTGTGCGAGAGCGAACTCTTTCCAACCATCAGTGAGTTTCTGGCCATCTTCTATCGTCACTTCCCATGTTATCTTCGAAGCGTCTGATCTCAGCTTCGCTGTCTTCTGCTCATTTCTTCCTTCTATATACTTGGAGTAAAAAGCTACAGGAATTGTCTGAAGCAACATGCAAATACCATACCAGACCCATCCTTCTTAATGAGATTCTCAGAGCGACAGAGAAAGAGAGACAGAGAGAGAGAGTACCAAGTAGCTGTGGAAGTTGGGAAGAAGAGGCTTGAAGAAATGTTTATTGGCCATTCTCAGAATTTTTAGAAGCCCTAATCAAAAACTGTTCCGAATTGAGACTACAAGAACACGATTTGCAAGAAATATTGAAAACAGAGAATTTGATAAGAAATAGATTTCTCCAATTTGTACCAAAAGGGAAAGAATGAAAGAAAGAATCCGTACCGAGGCCTGGATTACAAGTTTAGAACCCTAAAATCACAGAGAAGAGAAGATGTAAACAGCGTCGTCGTCGTCTCCGTTTTCTCTTTTATCTAAACGAAACATATATGTTCAAGCTCGAAATCATTAAACTGTGGCTGAAATGGAGGTTACAAGCGAACTCAGGAGCTTCGTTTGAATCATTGTACTTTCCTTGAGACACATTAAGTAATTTTACTGATATTATCTTTTAATCACTAATATTAAACGAGATAAAACCAGTGTTCTAAAATACGCTATACGCTAGACGTACGGCAAAGTATCGTATAGCGTATAGACGTATATACGGTTGTATAAACGGATATTATACGGTTGATATTTTTTTTTTTAAAAAGATAAATATTATAATTTATAAATATATATACATATATAAACACAATATTATAGTAAAAGTGAACAAAAAATTAATATTTATGATAATTATTAATAAAATTAATATATATGAGTACTACAAAAAAATTTAAAATAATTAATTAGAATTGAAATAATAGTTTAAAATCTAAATCAAATAATCAAAATTCAAAAGATATAAATAAATCAAAATATGTATCTTATTAATCATAAAAAAATAACAACTAAATTTTTAATTTTAATAATAACTAGAGATTTGGGAGAAAGTAAACCTAAAAGACTAAAAAAATTCACAAAGTTATCTTTTAGGGTTAGTATTGGTTAAATTAAAACTACGTAGTTTTGTGTTTTTTATTTTGTTATTTAAAAAAAAAACATTTTTGTATATACGGCATCCTATATACGTTGTATATACACCATATATACGGTCGTTTTGTAAGCCACCGTATAAGACAACTGTATAGCCTAAAAACAGTACGGTAAGAGACTGTATACCGTATATACATCGTATATACGGATGTACAGACCGTATTTTAGAACACGGGATAAAACTAATTTTAATCAAAAAACACTCACGAATAAATATATAATTGCAATGATTCTCTTTTACAACCAATTCCTGATTTCCAGTCGATATGTACTATGTCGACTATATATTCGATTAGTTATGACGATTCTAAAAGTAGCTGTGTTTTTCTTTTGGTCATGTGACATTTTCAAGTACAAGTCTGAGAGTTTAGGAGAATGTTAAAGTATTGTTGCTGTGATTTGGGTATTTGATCATGAAATTCTGAATAAGTTTATTGGCTACAACATCAATATTTTAGAATCAACAGTGAAGAGGAAAATGGGCATCCCATATGACAATGCAACAAGTATTCTCCACTTCCATTGTCCGAGAGTGGATTTTGTGTCTTTACTACTCTCTTCACAACTAAAAGATCGGCATCTTCTCGAAGGATTTTCCCTGACTTGCCCTACTATTCGCAAAAATATGTGTAAGTAGGAGATTGGTCTAGATGGTTTTTTAAGCAAAAGTGCTTTATAATGACTAGACTCTTGTTTAGTAGCCATTGAGATGTCTTAAGAGCTTCTCAATTTAAAAAATATATAATTGATCCAATTTTTAAAAGAATATAACCATTTGTTAACTTAAATTATCTGGAACGAATATTATCGACTTAACTGATAAACATATGGACACTGCCGGTGGAGGATTCTTTGAGCATTGATAGGAGTGAATTATTTATCAACAAATCTAATATATCAGATAAATCACAGAAGAATAAATATACAAAATCATTGTCTATTAAACCCTAAGAAATAAGTGAAAAACAAATAGCAACGAAACTGTAAGAGTTTCAGAATTTGAATCGTCATTTAAAAAGTTAAGTGTTAAACTTTTCAACGGTAATGTGGTATTCCTTGGAGAATGTTAACTTAATGATTGCAATTTCTTTGTATAATTAATTTTTATTTTATTTTTATCTAATTTTATCAATAGAAATTGTTTTATTGGCGTAAATTTTTTGAGAATCGTTGGGATAAGATTTTCCTAATTTGCTAACCAAATGATTTTAGTAGACATGTGTTGTTGGTATTTAATAGATTCATATACGCCAATAGTATTTTTTTTTTTCAACACTCACCCACAATTTTGTTTTATTAAATTAGGGTTATTTATCTTCGCCGCCACCCTCAAAAGAATAGATCTAGGAAGAAGAACATATCTTGGGAGAGAGAGATAAAGAAATTGCATATATCTTCTAATCTACCAGGTCATTCTCGTCACTTTTGATCGAATCTCTCTAATATATATGTTTGTTCTATATATTGTTGTTATGATCTATTAGAAAAGTTTGGAGATGTTTTGAGATTCAATTATAGTTTTTTCATTTAGATTTGTTAAAGGAACTATCTTTGGTTTTGGTTTGTTATTAAAAAAAGTTGTTTCTCTTTGGGTCTCTCTATCAATCAAATATTTCCCATCTCTTTGTTGATGTCATGATGCATTATAAAGTTTGTTTGAAAACTGAGTCTCAGATTGTGAAATAGATCATTTTATTTGTTATCAGTGAAATTTTTTTTCTCCTTGTGTCTCTTTGTTAAAATCTTTCTCATCAAAAAAAAATTTCTAATCTTTATGTTTATGTCACGATATGTTATCAAGTTTCTTTAACAAAAAAAAAAGATATGTTATCAAATTTGTTTGAAAATTGAGTTTTGCTTTTTTCTTTTTGTATTTAATTGTAAATTTATGTGTTAGAATTTTGTTAGCGGAATTGATATTGTCTTTCATTTATTATCGATGAAATTTCATAATTAAAGTTATGGTTTTATGTTTTTCCTTTTTGATTAAACTAGATTTGAATTCTTGAATTTTTTACTAGATATTTTTATATAGTACATGATTATCATGTTATGTTATCTTACATTAGTTATGTGGTGCAGAGATATACTATGTACTGTTACTTTAGTGTGATATAAAGCATCGCTTTCAACTTATCATGCGTCTGATTTTTCTGTTCATAATTGTCATAGTCTATGAAATTATTTTTCATATATATCATATGTTTAGTAGATCAGTTAAATTGCATGCTATATGTCAAACATATTATATGTGTTATTGTTATCAAATTAAATCTTTTAAGATTGATATGATTTTATTTAAATGTGAAAATCTAATTTAAAATTTGATTTATTTTTGGTTTTCTTGTTTTTGCTTTGGTCGATTTTATAAAGGTTGAAAACATAAGAAATTAATTGTACTATTCTTAATAGTTGTACATCGTTTCTTGTTTAAAATCTTGTAATATTATTCATTTTCTTGATTTTTTGTTTGTTTTCTTGTTATTGTTCTTTTTCTTCATGTTTGATGTGCTCTTCTTTATATCATATTTTTCTTCGTTGTCATCTTTGTCCTTTTGTGATTCGCCGTTCTCTTTTGTTTCTTTTTCTGGTCTTTATCCTATTCATACTTATCGTCCTTTTTGTATTCATATTCTTTTTCCTTTTCTTCTTTCTCTTGCTCTTTCTTTCATACTCATCCACATCATCCTCATCCTCGTCCTCTTCGTATTCTAATTTCTCTTCATCTTCATCTTCGTCTTCATCTTCTTCTTCATACTCATATTCATCGTCACATAAACTCTGGAAACAACATTTTCTTGTAAGCACAAAATCTCTCATTACTTCTTTGAATAATGGGAAAGTTAGCTTTGGGGAAGTTCTCTTACAGAACGTGTTGTTGATGGCAATCCCTCCATTTCCTTCTCAAAAGCATTCCTAAAATTGATGAAGACACAAAATGTTTGGTTCTTCGTTGTAAGACTTCAATCTCCGTATAATAAGACCATTTTCATCCAATACGACCGGGTTGGTTATAACATCTTCATATCCTTGACTCTCTTTAAAAGCGATACAACAATAAGCCTCTAAACATATGATCATTGTTATAAAGAATCAAAACAGTTTGAATTTTGTAATTTTAGATAGCATTTCTATTGCACTCTGCATTTTAGAATGCGCTTATTTAGTTTTAACGTTTATTTGCAATGGTATTGCATCATGTTTTTGAATTGTCAATGGAATTCCATTGTTCTCAATTACAGCATTGGCCAACTCATATTATATATAACTTCTGCTTCAATTGTCTGTACTTTAACAAAAGGGTGTTATAATGAATTGAGTGTGTCACACTTTAATTGTAATTACTTTGTACAACCTTATATTTTGCTTCCTTTAACTTTTCTTTTGCTTCTTTTTTTATTTCAATAGATTCAAGGTTATCAATGCAATTTCTTAGTACCCTGAAAAAAAAATTTTGGGTGCTAAGGAATTGAATTGACAACATTGGATCTATTAAAAGAAAAAAACGAAAAAAAAGAAAAAGGGAAACAAACGAAAAGCTAAATGCAGCAAAAGATAAGGTAATCCTACTAAGTCTTTACAATTTAAGTGTGACAACATTCAATTCATTATAAAACCTTCATGTTAAAAGAGAGACAACCGAAGCAGAAGTTACACTATTAATTGGCCAAAGCTGTAATAGACAACAATGGGATTCCATTGACACTTCAAAAAATGTGATGCAATACCATTGCAATAAACGTTAAAACTACATATAGGCTCATTCTAAAATGCAAAGCGCAATAGAAATGCTATCTAGAATATATCTTTTCCAGTTTTGTTTTGTTTGTTTAAGAATATTTACTAGCACAAATGTTTACAAGTATTATTATTTTTCCAGTTTTGTTTGTTTCTACTGCTAGTTTGTGTGATTTTGGAGAAGATGATACGCCGCGCGCAGAAGAGTCTCAAATTATGCATTTCATAAGGTACCTTATTTTTTTGGATTTGTGTTTGAATTCTTACATTATTTTAATCCTACAAGTTTTATGGTATGATCTTGCAATTTAGAAAAGATTGTGTTCTTTTGGAATATATATGTCGTGAAGAAGAGACTTTGTTTTGAATTTTATAAGGTAGCTAATAAACCTTATAAAATGTAACATAAATTCAAATCAATCATTGATTTAAACTGATTGATTTAAACCTAATTTTTTTTGGATTTGAGTTTTAAATTCTTCCATTATTTTAATTTTAGGTTTTCTTTTATGATCTTATGATTTCGAGAAGAATGTGTGTTTTTGGAAAATAGTATGATATGTTGTGAAGAAGAGATCCCACTTCGCATTTATAAGGTACTTTATAAAATATAATATAAGTTCTAATCAATATTTAATTTGAACTTTTTTGGATTTGTGTTTGATCTATTCTGTTATTTTAATTCTATAAGTTTTATTGTATGATCCGGTGATTTAGAGAAGAATATATGCCGTGAAGTAGAGTCTCCAGTTTTGCATTTTATAAGATACGTTGTAAACATTTTATTTACCTTATTTTGTAGTTTAAGTATATATTTTTAACCGTTATTTGATGTGCTATTAAAAGGTATAACATATGATAATGTGCTATTTGATGTTATTTATTATATATGTAGAGAATGGAGTTTAAACGATGATACACAATGAGATTTTATCATTGATAGTGATGGAGAAAGCACTTAACTTATGGTAAACTGTACTAGAAGTTATATTTTTCTTTTGTTTGTGTTTGTTTGGTTGATTTATCGTTATTCACATCAAAATTATAGTCTCTTCCAAGCTTGTAGCCATCAAGGTGGCTTAGAACACCACATGTAAGAGGCCAGATCGAGTATGTAGAGTTTTGGTCAAACACATGACCGCATGATACCAAGAACATAGTCAGACACGGCTTGGAGTTTCATGAGACAACAATTTCCATAGACATTTAGACACTGATGTGTGCTAACCTGTGACATGGCTAGTGGGGGATAGAACAAACAAATGACATCAAGAGGCACAAAATAGGATAAGTTTGTTTTGATCTAATAAAAACAAAAGCAATAGATGTCTCATGCATCAAAAGTAAGAGTTATGGCTTAGCAATCAACCCGGAAAGAACAATAGATCATAGATGAATCAGGTAATCCAAAGTAAGATTTATGGCTTAGTGTTCAACCCGGAAAGCCACCACCGGAGATGATGTGCTGAGGATCGACACACGATTCTCTCTTGAGAATCTCCAACAACTCATGAGTTCTTCTTCTTCCGCGTTTCCTCTGTATGGTCCATATTTGTAGAAGAAAGTTACAGTTTCTACACTGGTGAACAAGATTGAGTTCCCGCTCACTCCACAACCATCAGGAAGCTCCTTGGCAGAGCATGAAACATTGGGCCAGGAGAAACTTCCCATGCTTCCAATAAAAAACACACGGTCACTCAAATCACTAACCTCAACCCATTTACTAGCCTCCTCCTCCTCATCATCTAGCCTACTCACTCTGCATATATCATCACCACCACCAAAGTCTTTGATGATTAGCTCAACTAAGAAAAGTTCATCATTGCCAGATGGAACCAAATAGTTTAGTGACTTCATAGCCCGAGGATGTGGGGGCATTAAGGGAGTCACGTCCAACGAATAAGGATCGATGACAACAACTTTCCCGTCTATAAAGGTTGCGTAAAACCTGCCTTTAAAAGCAACTAAATCTATCGGACACAGTTGGGTGTCTCTAAGCAGAATCCACCTCATTTCAACACTCGTTAACACGAGCAAGGCATGAGCGTAGCCGATAAGCACAGCGAATTCTCCTCCTCCTCCTCCATCCTTGTTTAGTGGAAGAAAAGCCACACCTATGTATTTTTTAGGATATTCCCAACCGATCATTCTGTAATGCTGGCCCAGAGGAATGATCTGGCAGTCGCGATTGCGAATGTTCATCATGGTTGGATCAGATTCAGATCCAGGGATCTTCACTTTCACTGAGCACTGAATAGGAGATGGGAGCTCTGTATGATCCTCTGACTTATCTTGGTCTACTCCTCCTAGGAAGAAATCAGAAACCGACACAGCAGCATCAGCATCAGTAGGAGCTCGGACACTAAAGAGGAACAAAGGGAACTTCTCGAGGGTGCACAAGCCTTCCTTTTCAATAGGAAAAGTGGGAAGAGAGTAACTTGGGCGTAGCACGGAAGCAGGAGAGGGAAACGTGGATCGCCACGAGGTGCAGACAGAGCGAGCATGAACAAGATCGAAACAGTCGTCAACGTTCTTGGAGATGATGTGAAGTAGCTCCTTAGGGAGAAGAGACCAGTCTGGCATCGTCGATGATGATGATGAAGATGTCTTCTTTTTCGTTGCCATGTGAGACGGATGCGATTTCGAATATCTGAAAGAACGAATTAGAACTACATGTAAACAAACATGAACAGAGAAGATTGGTCGCATAACATCCCCGATAAACAATATCTAAAACCTTATCCGAACTGAGACTACGTACAAAGAAGATATTGAAAACAGCAGATAAGATCCAATTCAAGAATTCGATAAGCAATAGAGTTTTTTCAATTTCATATAAAAAAAAAGGGGAGAGAAAGAGACCGTACCCAAACCCTGGATTACAAGTTTAGAACCCTAATAGCACAGAGAACACAGAAGCTGTGAATAACTCTCGTTGTCTCCATTTTATCTTTTGTCCAAACGAAACTCATATACGTGACTAAGCTGAACTCACGTGTAACTCACGAGCTTCGTTTAAATCAAAGGGTTACCATTAATCAAGTCTTGAACTGATTATGATTGGGGCCAAACGCAAAATTAAAAAATTAAAATAGAATATATAAAATCATTTCTGAAAATTTCGGATAAAATGTTCAAAGCGAAATAAAATAATTTATCAATCATAAGTTTATAGAGAGTTTATATGCAATTTAATACTTTTTAAGTTTATATTAATATGCATTGTATACGTGTGTAAACATTTTAAAAGTAAATTGAATAATTGAAACTACTCAAAGATGTTGTTTCTATAATATCTCTCTTTGGTTGTTTTTGTGAGATGTTGAGATTTCTTGAAATCAGAATATTCTCAACTAAAGTTAATTTAACATTCACAAACCCCCACACTCGGATCCTACAACGTACTTAAAATAACACATTACAATAGACACTTGGACCTTTTGAGTTAAGCCAACCATTGTTAAATCTTACACACACACACAAAAACGCTAAACATTTGATTCATTTCAATTCGTCTTGGGCACTTACAAAAGCTAAAACGTTAAGACTCGGATGCAATTTTATTTGGTCTCTTGCTTCACCTTAGAGCAGAACTTAAGGACACAACTTGTGTATCCTTCCCAAATCAGCTTCAACATGCTCGATTCACCTGTCTTCACACAGTTAGCTTTGAAGAAATCCTTCCAGCCTCCTACCAATCTTATTCTTTCATCTTTGTCAGACCGCAGATTCGTAGACCACTTCACACCGTTTTTATCCAACAGATTCATTTTAGTTTCCTCATTGATGCCATGCATCTTCGTGAAGGGTACCGGAAGAAACTGCAACAAAGATTCAAATAAAGGATTCAAGACTCGATAGAATGTAAAAAGACAAATGGCTTGGAGTGATGAAACTAACCAGTGTATACTTTTTGACGTGGTAAGGTTTAAGAGTTAGCATCAGAAATCGGTTTTTGGATGGCGAAGATGAAGCTTTCCATCTCGATCCATACTTCTTGAAGCTTTTTACATCTTGGTTGCTCTCTTCATCGCGCTCTGGTTCTGTGGAAAGAGACTTTATTTCATTAGCTTCTGATGAGCTATCTTCTTCTTCTTCGGACTCTGTGGGGGACAAACGTAGAACCAGAGTTCCTCCTCTTTGGATCAGTTTGAAAGTGGAGAAACTTCCAGCTCTAAGTCCATTGGCACTACAGAAACTTGTCCACCCTCTTGTGAGATACATAGTTCCACATGATTTCTTTCGTTTCAAATTTAACGTCCATGATCTACCCTTTTCATTCATCAGAACAATCTCTCCACATCTTGTGTCTAGACCATTTTCGCTAGCAAAATTCCTTGGAAGACACTGGAAATTCATTGCAAAACAACATGAGTTTTTGATCTAATTCAGAACCTAGTATAAGAGTTTTATTATTGTTCAAAATTAAGAGTAGAATACCAGTGTGTCATAATGTAGGGTTGCAGGCGAGATATTAGCCACAAAACAAGAGGGAACTAGGGAAGAAGACCTTGCTGCTCTTTTTGGATTCTTCTTCAATTTCTTCTTCTCTGAAAAGAGAAAAAAATCAATCCAAGATGTAATGTAATAGTCAAACTGATTCTCTCTCCATACACCTAATCAACCAGTTGAGGAAGAGGAACGAAGGTACTCAGCCTCCATATTGTTTAAACTCATTACAGTTTAAACGTTGTTACTTGAGCACATTTCTTAATGTCTGAGAGTCAAGAGTTAGAGAGAGATAGAACACAACTCACCGAGGTTGCTCTCTTCTTCGCTTTCTGGTTCTGTGGAAAGAGACTCTACTTCATTACCTTCTGAGCTCTCTTCTTCTTCTTTTGACTCTGTGGCTGACAAACGTAGAACCAGAGTTCTTCCTCCTTGGATCAGTTTGAAAGTGGAGGACTCTCCAGCCTTGAGTCCATTGGCACTACAGAAACTGCTCCACCCACGTGTGATATAAAAAGTTCCAGAAGATTTCTTTTTTCTCAAAGCTAAGGTCCATGATCTACCCTTTTCATTCATCAGAACAATCTCTCCACGTTCTGTGTCTAGATCATTTGCCCTCGAAAAACTCTTTGGAAAATACTGAAAATTCATTACAATACAACATGATTTTGATCAAACTCAGATCCTAGTATAAGACATGCTTTTGGTTCAAATTAAGAGTAGAATAATACCAGTGTGTCATAACGTAGGGTCGCAAGCGAGACATTCGCCACAAAACAAGAGGGATCTAGTGAAGAAGACTCTGTTTCTTTTCTTGGATTCTTCTTCACATTCTTCTTCTTTGGAATCTTCCCTGAAAAAAAAAAAGAATAAATCTCACTCGCAAATAGTCAAACTGATTCTCTCTACTTCCACATCAGCTTCCAATTACAGTTTAAACTTTGTTACTTAGCACATTTCTTAAATGTCAATCTCAGATTCAAAGCCACGGAGAGAGTTAAAGAGAGACAGAGCACAACTCACCGAGGTTGTTCTCGTCATCTAAACACGACTCATATTGAATCTCACAACAACTGGGACCCAAGAGTGTCACGTGGAAAACCATGTTTTTCTCTTGTCTGAAAATGAGAATGTCACCGATTCGAAGATCGTGTGCAAGAGCAAAATCTTTCCAACCATCAGTGAGTTTCTGGCCATCTTCTATCTTCACTTCCCATGTTATCTTCGAAGCGTCTGATCTCAGCTTCCCCATCTTCTGCTCATTTCTGCCTTCTATATACTTGGAGAAGAAAGCTACAGGAATTGTCTGAAGCAACATGCAAATACCAAACCAGACCCATCCTTCTCTATGAGTTTCTCAGAGATACAAAGACAGATATAGAAGAAGAGAGAGAGACAGAGAGAGTACCAAGTGGCTGTGGAAGCCAGGAAGAAGAGGCTTGAAGAAATGTTTATTCGCCATAGCCAGAAGCTTCAGAAGCCCAAAATCTCTCAAACTCTACACTGCAATTTCCTGGAGAGAAAAGAATGTGATAAACAAAGTTGAAGACGACGTTTGATTGTCCTTGGAACTCGAGAGCCTTAAAGCAAAACTATTGATGACTATCTTTAGTTGGTTGAAGCCATATAAGGGATCCTATTTATTGCAGAGCTTCTTCCTTTCCGTACATTTATTGAAGGCTTGGTTTCTACACCTTACAAGCTCTCTATTTCTGATTTAACACTTTTGTATTTAATAGTCTCCAGAGAACAAAACTTAAGTACAGGAGTTGTGTTGTCTTGTTCATAAATGAACTCTAAAGTGAAAGTTTCTCCTAATTTCACGCCATTAGCTTCACAAAACTCATCCCAACCATATCCCAAAGCGACGGTTCCATCTCTTGACAATAGATATGCCGACCATTCCATTCTATTTTCACCCAAAATAGTTAATTTTCCAAGTTTGTCGATGCCATTAGCCTTCATGAATTGAATTGGAAGATGCTGCAAAAATATTAGAATAGACTGATAGAGTTTCAAACTACGAACTTACCGTAAAACCTCACTTTATTGATTT
>OVAY01001018.1:0-37892 GCA_900406395.1 Kernera saxatilis
AACTGTAAATTTCATTAAAAATTATCATTTCAAATCTCAAACAAACTCATATAAACCCAATCATTATAAGAAAAAAAAACTAAAATATTCAAAAGACATAAATATATTACCTTATAAAGAAAAATTTAGAAAAACAAATAATTAATACAAATTCATTACAATCAATGATAATCTATAACAATCCATAAAAATATTTTATAAAAATCTATATAATATTTTAAAATCTACTCAAATTTTTAAAATATCACAATTTTTAAAATCCACAAACTCTACACAAATCCATCTCCCAATAACCCCTCCTAAATCGTAGATATGAAATCATAGGCTAACTCGTCCATCAATTTGTTCATGAACGCAAAAGTATCCACAAGTCAAATTAATCAATTAAAACTACCATAATTGGTAATTACTTTTAAAATTACCTAACTTGCTAAAATATTATCTGCTAATAAAATTATGAAAGCAAATTGTTTCTTCTGTTTTCCCTATATATTATTTATGCCTGGTCTACTCAGATTGGCCGAAATAAAATAATGTCCGTAAACAATGCCGAACTCAGAAATTTCTTACTTCTAAAAAAAAATTATTAAAAAGATTGAATTTAACAAAATTATTGGAGAAATATCTCCTAACACCTCGGCAAATCGGAATATTCTAGACCGGCAGCACCGCACACGGAGGAGCATGTGTACTTTACAAACAAAAGGTTTCTATTATCCAAGTAATAATTGCTACATATTTAACAAAAAACAAAATTAATATTTTCTGTTAGCTTTATTTACAATCTTATACATACATTACACAATTAGATAATTTTTAAATCAGAAAAATGATAAGGGTTTTCTTTTTGAAATGGATTTACCATTTACAATGGTGGTAATTGTGTAAAAAGTAAAACCAAAAGAAAAAAACACATTTACGAAACAATCTGTATCAATAACGTACGTACTATACTTTAATACTTGAGGTTTAGTTCTGTACATAAATATACAAAGTTTTAATACATAGGTCAACTAGTAGATAGTAGGGGCGGGCATGGTATACGAACTCGGATCGGTCGGATCCGGAAATTTATTATCCGTACCCGGATCCGTACTATCCGCGGATATCCGGATCCGTAAAAAATAGCCAAAAAATAAAATAATATTAAAATTGAATAGAAAGTATCATATAAAAAGTGTCAAATTGATTTTTAAAAAGATTTCAGAACATTTTCTTATAGATATTTTTAAATATTTCAATTCTTATAAATAAATACTAGTTTTGTGATATTTTAAAGATATTTTTATATTTATTATATAAATATTCTACGTATATTTTTAGAAAACTATATATAAAAACGGATCCGGATCCGGATCGGATATCCTGGTTCTTAAATTTAATTACCCGGATCCGGATTTGATAATTTCGGATATCTTATTTTTTGGATCGGATCTCGGATTCCGGATATTTTGCCCATCCCTAGAACTACTAGATAGGGATATTTTCAATATAATTTATTTATTTTATTCATTAATATAGTTATATTATTATTCGGTTAACAGAACTGTGAGCAGACCAACATCACATGGTGCATTAATTGTCTAATTATTATAATTTCAGTCAAGATTCGGTGAAAGCAATGCTCCTCGACCAAATGGATTTGCTGAAATCAAAATTTCAGTATAATAACTGAACATTGAACCGAAAATACTTGAATCACATTAAACAATATCAAATACTACTACTTTTTAGCAGCATAAATAGTTCTTATAATCATCAATCAATACAGATTTATGTACATAAAGAAACAGTTTATGCATGCATATCTTAGTCAACTGTGCTACACAATTATTTCGTTAATTGCAAATGAATACATCCATTGAGTATGCAAAGATATATCAGTTTTTGTAAGATGTAAAAATTACTAACTGAAGAATTAAATTACCCCAAGAAATGCAGAGTTTTTTTTTTTTTTTAATTAACCGTGAGAGTTCTGAGTTTTCGGCCTATAATCTCCTCGGTACCTGGAGTCAGACTTTAGATATTCCGATTTAAAGAATAACCTTCCATACCAAAGAAGATTTGAATCCGGAACACAAAAAAATCAAATTTTTTGTACCACTAGACCACCACACCTTGATAAAATGGTGATAAAATGGAGAATTCTTAAAGCTAAAATTCAATTACAATAAAATTTATTGGCATGTTTTTGTCTCTGGTTCCATAAAACTATGTAATAAAATTCCTAATCTGTTTTTTTTTTACAAAATGTTTGTTTTTAAAGACAATCGCATGTCCTTCAAAATATATATTTACACATGATTTGAAATATCTTTGATGGCAGCCAGATAATCTAACTTACTAAATAGATAAGGGAAAATTAGAACAAGAAAAAAAAAAAAGCAAAGGCTGCTGAAAAAACAAGGTAAAAAACAATAGACAAGGTTAGTTTAGTATTATTATAACACCTTATTTTGCAAGTACCTTTAATGCCAATTTATATAAAAAAATGTAATGAGTAATTGAAAACATATATGCCAAATGAATTACATTTAAAACCGTATCTCTAGTCCCCCAAAAAAAAAAAAAAATGATAAATAATTATTAATTTATTAATAATTAAACTATTGGTTTGTCTCTTTCAATTTAAAGGCTTACGACCTCTACTATCATAAAACAGCCCAATGTACTAATGTTATGGTGACGTGTTAAGTTGGTGACCGTGCATTGATAGTTCATTGGCAATGAATCATTGTGAAGCTGAGAACCACAAAATTAGTGACCTTCAAATCTGTTCACAACTCTAGAGAATTTAATTCATGATAACTACTACTTAACCAACATAAAACATAATTTTCCCACATTTTAAATGTTTCTAACGAAGATTAGACTTAGCATTGTTGGTTCAATATTGTTGGTATTTTCCCACATTCTTTTCTCGCATTTAGGAGAAAATTATGAAAAAGAGGAAACTGAAAGATCGTTTAAGATGGAGGCCTTAACGATATTTTTAAAACGTGGATTTTATACCCCTATATGATAATTGAGTCAGCTTTCTTTTGGCGGTAGTTTAGTCTCATTCCAAATCACGGTTCAAAATATATGACCGATTTACTGAACACATATCAATATGTCAAAAAACCTCAAAATGTGTGATGGATAGCCTATATTTTTTGGATTTCTTTAAAAATTCAAAAAACTTGAATCAACCTCACCAAAAATATTTGCACGTATATTAGTGGATAGTTATACATTTAAAAGATGATTTTTGCTTATTTGTCGGCATATTTAAGCGATTTTACACTTTGTTTTTTCGCATTTAGGAGAAAATTGTGAAGAAAGAGGAGACTGAAAGATCGTTTAAAATAGAGGCTTTATGATATTTCAAAAACGTGGATTTCAAACCCCTAGATAGAAAATTGAGTCAGCTTTCTTTTGGCGGTGGTTTAGTCTCATTCATAATCACAGTTCAAAAAATATGGCCGATTAACTAAACACATATCAATCTGTCAAAAACCCTAAAATATGTGATAGATAATCTTCTATTTTTTAGATTTTTTAAAAAATTCAAAAAAGTAAAATCTACCTCACTAAAACTATTTGAAAGTATATTAGTAGATAATTATACATTGGAAAGATAATTTTTGCTTCTTTGTCGGTATATTTAAGCGATTTTACACTTTATTTTTCTCGCGTTTAGGAGAAAATTGTGAAAAAAATAGGAGACTGAAAGATCATTTAAGATGGCGGTCTTAATCATATTTCCAAAAAATGGATTTCATACTACTAGATAGGAAATTGAGTAAGCTTTTTGTCAGCGGTGGTTTAGTCTCATTCCGAATCACGGTTCAAAAGATATGAACGATTTACTGAACACATATCAATCTGTCAAAAAACCCCAAAATATGTGATGGATAGCCTTTTATTTTTTTGGATTTTTTTAAAAATTCAAAAAACTTGAATCAACCACACCAAAACCACTTGCAAGTATATTAGTCGATAATTTTACATTGGAAATATGACTTTTTCTTACTTGTCGGCATATTTAAGCGATTTAACACATTATTTTCTCGCGTTTATGAGAAAATTGTGAAGAAAAAGAAGATTGAAAGATCGTTTAAGATGGAGACCTTAACGATATTTCTAAAAAGTGAATTTTATACCCGATATAGGAAATTGAGTCAGCTTTCTTTTGGTAGTGGTTTAGTCTCATTCCGAATAACGTTTCAAACGATATGACCGATTTACTGAACACATATCAGTATGTCAAAAAACCCTAAAATGTGTGATGGATAGCCGCCAATTTTTTGGATTTTTTCTAAAATTCAAAAAACTTGAATCAACCACACCAAAATTATTTACAAGTATATTAGTGGATAATTATACATTGGAAAAATGATTTTTTCTTATTTGTCGGCATATTTAAGCGATTTAACACATTGTTTTCTCGTGTTTAGCAAAAAATTATTAAGAAAGAGGAGACTGAAAGATCATTTAAGATGGAGGTATTAATGATATTTTCAAAAATTGGATTTCATACCCCGATATAAGAAATTGAATAAGCTTTCTTTTGGCGGTGGTTTAGTCTCATTCCTAATCACGGTTCAAAAGATATGACCGATTTACTGAACACACATCAATCTGTCAAAACACCACAAACTGTGTGATGGATAGCCTTATATTTTTTGGATTTTTTTAAAAAATTCAAAACACTTGAATCAACCTCACCAAAACTATTTGTAAGTATATTAGTGGATAATTATACATTGGAAAGATGATTTTTTCTTATTTGTCGGCATATTTAAGCGATTTAACACATTGGTTTCTCGCGTTTTAGGAGAAAATTGTGAAGAAAGAGGAGACTGAAAGATCGATTAAGATGGAGGCCTTAACGATATTTTCAAATCGTGGATTGCATACTCCTAGATAGAAAATTGAGCCAACTTTCTTTTGGTTGTGGTCTAGTCTTATACCGAATAACGGTTTAAAACATATGACAGATTTACCGAACACATCTCACTATAAAAAAAACCCAAAAATATGTTATGGATAGCCTTTTATTTTTTGGATTTTTTCAAAAAATCAAAAAACTTGAATCAACCACACCAAAACTATTTGCAAGTATATTAGTGGATAATTATATATTGGAAAGATGATTTTTTCTTATTTGTCGGCATATTTAAGCGATTTCACAAATTGTTTTCTCGCGTTTAGGAGAAAATTGTGAAAAATGAGAAGACTTAAAGATCGTTTAAGATGGAGGCCTTTACTATATTTCCAAAAAGTGGATTTCATACCAATAGATAGAAAATTGAGTCAGCTTTGTTTTGATGGTGGTTTAGTCTCATTCCGAATTACGATTCAAAAGATTTGACCGATTTACTAAATACATATCAATCTGTCAAAAAACTCCAAAATGTGTGATGGATAGCCTTCTATTTTTTGGATTTTTTCAAAAATTCAAAAAACTTGAATCAATATCACCAAAACTATTTGGAAGTATATTAATGGATAATAATACATTGGAAAAATTATTTTTTCTTATTTGTCGACATATTTAAGTGATTTAACACCTTGTTTTCTCGCGTTTATGAGAAAATTGTGAAGAAACATGATACTGAAAGATCATTTAAGATGGAGGTCTTAGCGATATTATCAAAACTTGCATTTCATACCCCTAGATAGAAAATTATGAAGAATGAGGAGACTTAAAGATTGTTTAAGATGGAGGCATTTACTATATTTCCAAAAAGTGGATTTCATACCAATAGATAGAAAATTGAGCCAGCTTTCTTTTGGCGGTGGTTTAGTCTCATTCTGAATCACGGTTCAAAAGATATGACCAATTTACTGAACACATATCAATATGTCAAAAATTTCCAAAATGTGTGGTGTATGAGCTTTCTATTTTTTGGATTTTTTCAAAAATTCAAAAAACTTGAATCAACCTTACCAAAACTATTTGCAAGTATATTAGTAGATAGTTATACATTGGAAAATATGTTTTTTTGCTTATTTTTCAGCCTATTTAAAAGATATAACACCTTATTTTTTCGCGTTTAAGAGAAAATTGTGAAGAAAAAAAAAGAGTGAAAGATTATTTAAGATGTAAGTCTTAACGATATTTCCAAAACTTGTATTTCATACCCCTAGATATGAAATTGAGTTAGGTTTCTTTTAGCGGTAGTTTAGTCTCATTTAAAATCACGGTTCAAAAGATATGATCGATTTACTAAACACATATCAATCTATCAAAAAACCTCAAAATGTGTGATGGATAGCCTTCTATTTTTTGGATTTTTTTAAAAATTCAAAAAACTTGAATCAACAACACCAAAACTAATTGCAAGTATATTAGTCGATAATTATACATTGGAAAGATGACATTTTCTTATTTGTCGGCATATTTGAGCGATTTAACACATTGTTTTCACGCGTTTAAGAGAAAATTATGAAGAAAGAGGAGACTGAAAGATCGTTTAAGATGGAAGACTTAATTATATTTTCAAAACTTGGATTTCATACCTCTAGATAGGAACTTGAGTCAGCTTTCTTTTGGCGGTGGTTTAGTCTCATTCCGAATCACGGTTCAAAAGATATGACCGATTTACTGAACACATATCAATATGTCAAAAAAACCCTAGAATATGTGATAGATAGCCTTCTATTTTTTGTATTTTTTAAAAATTTTAAAAAAGTAGAATCTACCTCACCAAAACTATTTGAAAGTATATTAGTGGATAATTATACATTGGAAAGATGATTTTTGCTTCTTTGTCGGTTTATTTAAGTGATTTTATACTTTGTTTTCTCGTGTTTAGGAGAAAATTGTGAAGAAATAGGAGATTGAAGGATCGTTTAAGATGGCGGTCTTAACCATATCTCCAAAAAATGGATTCATACTTCTAGATAGGAAATTGAGTAAGCTTTTTGTTGGCGGTGGTTTAGTCTCATTCCGAATCACGGTTCAAAAGATATGACCGATTTACTGAACACATATCAATATGTCAAAAACCTCCAAAATATGTGATGGATAGCTTTATTTTTTGGATTTTTTTAAAAATTCAAAAAACATGAATCAGCCACACCAAAACCATTTTCAAGTATATTAGTCGATAATTATACATTGGCAATATGATTTTTTCCTATTTGTCGGCATATTTAAGCGATTTAATACATTGTTTTCTCGCGTTTATGAGAAAATTGTGAAGAAATAGGAGATTTAAATATCATTTAAGATGGAGGCATTAACGATATTTCCAAAAAGTGAATTTCATACCCCTAACTAAATAGGAAATTGAGTCAACTTTCTTTTGGCGGTGGTTTAGTCTCATTCCGAATCACGGTTCAAAAGATATGACCGATTTTTACTGAACACATATCAATTTGTCGAAAAATCCCAAAATGTGTGATGGATAGCCTTTTATTTTTTGAATTTTTTTAAAAATTTGAAAAACTTGAATCAATCTCACTAAAACTATTTGTAAGTATATTAGTAGATAATTATATATTGGAAAGATGATTTTTGTTTATTTGTCGACATATTTAAGCGATTTTACAATTTGTTTTCGCGCATTAAAAAGAAAATTATGAAAAAATAGCTAGGAAATTGTAAAATCGTTTAAGATACATTGCACCCAATAACCAAATGTATTATTATACCCTTATGATACATACAAACACACATAACTTTTTTCCGGTTTTTTCTTTTTCTTTTCCTCCCATTTCTCTTTCTTATTTATTATTACTATCCTCTTTCAGTTTACTTGCTTTTAGTTTTTTTTTTTTTAAAATTTGATTCAAATTTCCAATTTTACTGGAAAAACACTAAGAATTTTTTTCACATATACCATACTTTGAATTTTTTTAAACGGATTTAAATTTCTCAAAATGGATAATCATTGTAATCAAAAATTCAATGTTCTATATAGACCACAATATCATTTTATATTATATATTTTTATATTATTCTATTCTATTTTTATATATAGAAACCATAAGGATTTAGTAACTTTTATTTCGTTAGGATTGCATCAGTTATACTAGTTGAATTACAGGCAATTGAAAAATTGTCCAGTATTTTAGCCTAGGTGAAGAAGAACTTTATGTTGCGGCCGAAAATTATACGATAAAATTTACCGCCGCCTCATCTATCGATAGTTAAACTACATAGACATGCATATGTACTACATATACATACTAGTGTATATACTACAAAGACACACTAGAATATATATATATTCTTTAAAAATTAAGAGAATACATAAATTTTGTTTTTTGAGTTTATTTATAAAATTTGAAACTTATTTTGGGTTTGGGTTTAAATTTTTGGGTTTAGGGTTTAGTATTTTGGATATAAAATTGATTTATGCAAGAGTTATAGTAAATAATATAGTATACCATATGATACAATGACATTATGTTCTATGTTTTTATCTTTTTATATTGGATCACAATTTTTTTTGGTAAAACAAAAGTTATTTTTATCTTTTTATGATGGTCTTTGTAGAAAAAATATTTTTTTTTAGTTGGATCGCAAATTTAAAAAAAAAAATTAATTAAAGCAAACAAAAAGAATTAAAATGAAAGGGGGAAAAACTTTTAGATGCAAAAAAAAAAAATAAGAAGAATAAAAAAATGTGCCCTTGTTATTGTATGTTTGTGTAAGGAGATTTTCGGATATGCACTATTTGAAATGGTTAGTCACTATAATATTTTGAATAAGGTGCTATATTCTTAATATTAAATCCTAAATTGGTTAGATGACAAATTCACCCATAAGAGTATCCCTCTATATTACTTGACATAGTTAAGCTAGGGAATTATTCCTCTATATTACTTGGCATAGTTAAGCTAGGGAATTATTAATGCCCGAAGCTGGAACACGTACAAAATCGGCCAAGTATGTAATATGGTCAAAGGAAAGAGAATTTGTTTGATTAAATATTCGTTACTACATTGCAGACCTGTGATGAAGATACGAATTGGGCCCAAACCAAACTTACAAAACAAAATTGGTAGAAGTGAACTTACTTCAAAAACTAGTTTTTGTGATGAGTTACGTTCTATCAAAAGCTTTTGTGGATTTGGTTTGGACCCAAGCTTATCGATTCTATGATCTATCGAAAACATACCGATCTTCCATATAGGACGATGGATTGGAGAGGAATGTTAATGGAAAAGGTCTAGTTATGATAAGGTATAATGGAAAATAAAAAGAATGTGGGATTTGTAATATCCCATATTGGAGATCGAGGAAGGAACAAATCAAAGCCTTACAAGATTTTAATGCACCTACACCCTTTTAGTTTGTGTTTGTGGTGAGCTATACCCAAAAGTTTTTATAGATTTGGTAGGAGCCCAACTCTTATCAGATTATGCAAAAATGCAAATTGATATGGTTACATTATTATGCAAACCGCGCTACAAGATTTCCTAGTGGCCAGGTTCTTTGGTTTTCTTAGGTGCGTAAATAATTTGATAAGAATAAGAATAACCATAAAGGTGTAATTAGGGTTAGAAAAGTAGTTAAGTATCCACTCAACAAAAAGAGGAAAAGTATGTCGATCGGAGCTCATAGCAAGATGAAAATACGTAAAACTATCCACTAAAACCATAAAATGGTCACTGGCTTTACTTGTGTCTTGTACTAATTGAACATCTCTCTACTGAGAATGTATTTTAATTTATGTATATTAGTAAATAACAGTTTTTATATATCTAAGAAGCAAAATTTGTATTAGAATCTTAGTCAATCGTTATGGTCCATACCCTCAATAAGCAAAAGAATGACATCTCAGGCCAACTTCTATTGGGCTTGGGCCCTGGATGTAATCTTATTACTGAATCACCTATATAATGAATTAACACATCTTCTCGGATCTATGTTACTAAAAAGTTCAAAGAGAAAAAAGGTCTTTATGATAATAAGTTGAAATAATTTATCACGAATTCTTATGAGAGAAATTCTTGATATCTATAAACAAATTGGACTTAGTGGCATCTCTTTTATTGACGTAGTTTGCTTGAGAAACACATAAAAATAAAAGAAAAGTTTTGTTTCGTTAAACGAGTGGATCGAAACTAAGAGTAAGCTTTTTCAATTGAATGAAACCAATTGATATATCATATAAGAAGCACAACTCGAGAGCCATACGTTTAATTAAAAATTAAAATAATTACAAGTTGATTTAATGTCCTACAACTTGGGTTTTCAAGAAAACACTATGAACGAACGACCAAGTAAACGTTGTAATACACTAATATTATTGATTTTCTTTTAGTGTTTAAATTATTCTTGTTCCTTTGAGTATCTTTAGCACAAGTCTCCTTGCAACCAAACTTGCAATACTTATCAAAATTGTACTTCGAATGTCGTACTTTATTTTCTTCCATCTTTAAAATGTTACTACTATGCTTTTTTTTTTTTTAAATAATCATATGATCATCATAGAACGAAATATACGAACTAATCTCTAATTAATTCCTGTAAAAATTCGGGTATTTTTGTCATTTAAAACATCTACGTGTAGCCAAGTGGAATGGTGAAAAAGTGTATAATTCTACGTTTAAGGATGATTCGTTCTCTGACCTACTATGCTATATTGATATTCAAATTACTAGTCCAAAAGTACTCAACCATGATCAAAAGTAAAGCAGTATTCTTCAGAATGATATATTTTACCAATTCCAAAAGGCAGTGGCACGATAGAAAGTTGACTTTATCGTTTTTTGGTATGTTTTAACTATATATGTGAATAATGTGATATATATAGACATAACTTGGACTTCATGGCCGAGAAAAACTCCACAAAACCAATGACGAATGTTCTTAAATAAAACACTGTACTATTACGAAATTGGAGTCTTACACTACATATTCAAATGTTTTCAACTTAATACCATACCATTTTGTATTTTATCTTTGGACCCATTTAAACAAACAAAACATAAACAGAGATATTGTTAAATCCGAACAAAACTATATCTATATACAAACATTGAAGAAAATAAGAAAAATAAGAATCGAACGCACAACTGAAAAAAAACATTAAGAACAAAGCTTAGAGATCGTAAAATTGAATGATATTTAAGAAAAAATCATGGTCTCCGATTTCGAAAGATATATAGGATTCCATTTATAACCTCCTAATCATAAAAAAAAGAAGAATTAACAAAAGAATAACAAAAGTTTAATCTAGACAGTAAGAGAAAAAGAGTCACCATTCAATACACTAAAATTAATGGGAATAAAAACGACGTGAAGATTAGCGGAAGATACGGCGATGCTTCTGCATCTTTGTTCTTTCAATCTTTAATTTTCTATCTCTGTTAGTTTATTTATATTTTGCAAAGTCTACCATTCCATTAATTTCATCACTGCCAGCTAACAATCCCGATGAGAGATCACAAGTAATACTAGTATTATTGTAATTAATAAACTTGGAACCACATTCATTAATTGCTTACATACATCATCATTGATTAATACTTAAAAATTAAAATAGAGCACAAATCCATGTATCACACTTCCAGGCCAGTGATTTTCACAATAATCCCGAGGTGTATCCTAGCTTATGATTCGATTATTGTTCTAGGAGTGGACAAACAAACCGAAAAAAAAAGTTAACAGAACCAAATATAACCAAAACCGAACCAAAATGTTTTTAGAAACTGTTTGGTTTTATTATTTTAATTTCTTTAAAAAAATTATTTGAGTATATCCGAATAAATTTTTAATCAGTAAAATTTACAAGTATTTTAAAATCCTATATAGATCTTTAAATCAATTAAAATACACAAATGAAAAATAGTAAAATACCCTCCAAAATTCATTAATGTTAGAGTTTTAAAACAAAATATCCCCAAAAAATAAACAATTAGGAGTAGTAGAAAAATTAGGAGAGATAAAGTTATCGAAATCTTTAAAAACATGAAAAGTGTTGTTAGCTGTGATAATTTGTAGCCTACGGTGCTCAATTTCCGCTATCTCAGCTTACAACAAATATAGAGAGTAGGTTTATGTTTGATGTGCTGTGAAAACGTTAACTACATTTTTTTTTGTCAACGACTTGAAATCAATTAAAATGGTTTGAAAATCCAAACTGGAGATGAAAAGTTTACATAGAATTATTGAATTGGCATTGTAAAACATTTTGTGCCTCGAGCATTCAATCCAATGTGATGAATTTGTTGAATTTGCTTGAGGTTACCTCAAAGAAGCAATACTAAAACCAAGTGAAAATAATGGAACCTATAGAGCACAAGAATACATTAAACTCAAGTTTTGGTTAAGTTACATTATGTCCTTTGCCACATCCATTATAATGAAATCTTTAAGGTGGTTTATTTTGTTTTTTGTTGCAAATCTTTCTTATATTAAATTTACTTTGCGGTTACAATCAAAAGGAATCGGGATCTCTTTGCCAAAGAGTCCGGGTCCCGAATGATAAAACTTGATATAAAAGTAAAGATAAAATTGGTTACAATCACATATGATAACCGATCGCTCCTTAAAAATGGCGAATTGTTCAGCCAATAAAGGCGAATGAACGAGACTTTGAGCTCGAAGTGCCTTCTCGGCTGAGTTTTTACAAACGTTCTCCACAAGGGAGAAGATTAATAGGATGGTTCTCTCCGAAACGGAGGAGGTTGATGGAAACGATCTCTCCAACAAAGAGGAAAATTGTAACTTTGATCTCTCCCCAAGGGAGGAAATTACGGAAAATATTAAAACAAACTTGGGACTTAGTGCATCAGGTCTGCTTTAAGGTGGTTTATTAGAACGTTAATTTCCTTGCGCGGTTCATTCATCCATTTTCTTTTTCTTTTTCCATTTATTTTTTTATTAACTATTAGAAATTGTTCTTGCATGTGGATATTAAATCTACATTCATAATGACTTCGAAGCTTCGACTGATAAGATTAATAAACTCGAGAAATATCTATTTTGATCTCATGCCAGCCTCTTCTTTTAATCATTTTAACTTAAATAGAAATAAACATATATTAAATGTCATCAACTTCTTTAAAATATTAGAAAGAACCACTTATATAAACCTTTATGATAACATAACTACACAAACATTGTCTCTCTTTGCTTACCAATCGACAACCTTATAAAACCATTCCTCGTCGTTTCGATTTCTCAATTAATCTCCATAACCTTCCAAAGCAAAACCTAAGAGAAAACATAAAAGCAAACCCTAAATATCTCACCCAAACACCTTATACTTAGTGTCAATGGCACTCGTTAATGACCATCCTAATGAGCCTAATTACATCTCTAAACCAAATTCTTCAGAAGATCTCTCCTCGCCAGAGAATTACGGTTTAGATCACACCGAGGTAGCTTATGCAGGCGGTGAAGGAGGAGGTTCGGCTTCAAGTAGTAGCACCATGAATTCTGATCATCATCAACAGAATCAAGGGTTTGTGTTTTACCCTTCCGGTGAAACCATCGAAGATCATAATTCTTTGATGGATTTCAACACTTGTTCATTCCTTAGCTTCGATCATAACCGAAGCTTTATCCCTCCGGCATTGGTCTTGGACGGGAACATGAGCTACGGCTACACAGGTTGGAGTCACAATCAGTTCGATAGTATTAGCCCTAGAGTCATCAAAACTCCGAATTGCTTTGAAACAACAAGTAGTTTCGGATTGAATAAACCGGCGACAAACCATGGAAATGGAGACTGGTTATATTCTGATTCAACCATTGTAAACAACGGTTCAAGGCACGAGTCTGCGTCCCCTAAACCGGCTGGAAACAAACGTCCTTGCACGGTAACGATTAATAACTCCAAAAATTAAAAATTTATGGTTTATCTTTCTCATACATGATTTAGATCACTTGAAGATGTTAAATGTTTACCATCTAATAATTGATAGGGAGAGAACACTCAAGCTTCAAAGAAGCCGAATAACGGCACGAACGGGAAGGCCAAGCCTAAGGCAACAACTTCACCTAAAGATCCACAAAGCCTAGCAGCCAAGGTTAGCTTTCTTTTTCTTCATAAACATTTATTACTAAAAAAAAAAAACACACATTCAAGTGTTTTTGTTAACTAATATTAACAAATACGAAATTATGTTTCTTGTCTAGAACCGAAGAGAAAGGATAAGCGAACGCCTCAAAGTATTGCAAGAACTTGTACCCAATGGCACCAAGGTATAATACATATAAAATTTTATTTCTACCGTAACATTAATTGAAATTTCAAATCTAGAGAATAATAAAGATGCCATAAACTAATGATTTGATCTTTATGGTGGTTTTTTATGTAGGTTGATTTGGTGACTATGCTTGAGAAAGCAATTGGCTATGTCAAATTTCTTCAACTACAAGTTAAGGTAGATTATTCTTAACAAACATTCCATTAATTATATCATACGCTATATGTCATATATAATTAGGGTTTTTCAAGTATCATATATATATATTTGATTAATTTATTTTTTATAGGTGCTTGCGGCCGATGAGTTTTGGCCGGCACAAGGTGGAAAAGCTCCGGACATTTCTCAAGTTAAAGAAGCCATCGATGCAATCCTCTCATCATCAGAACGAGATAGGAACTCGACCTAGAGAAACGAATTGATGAATAAATTATTTATCAAATTAGTCCGCATTAATTATGTTGCCGTCACATTTGAATTCGGTTTCAAGAAATAGTTAATAAGTAACGTTAAGTTATGTGCAAATCGAGAAGTTGTGGATTCTTTTTAATGTGTAAGACCCAACACATTGAAGTCACCGATTATCTGTCAGACTTCGGTCCACACGAGGATGGAATCTTTCTACTAGATAGGTATAGCGATTATATATATATATATATACTATAGCTTTCTATTTTTGTAATTCTCCAAGTCCAAGAAATGCGTAATGTGATTGTGCAAATTTTTGGATTTTTCTGAGTTTCATCTTTGAGAGAATCTTTATGATTTCAGTGTTTTGTCTCTTTTCTTATCTATTGACTATTGAATTTTAGCTTATGTCTTTTTCTGCCACCTAATTAAGAATTGTTTTACGTAAAATGTCTCCCTATATAAATTCCCTATATAAGGTTTTTTTTCATACATATCGAGTTTAAGGCTCATAATATTAAATAGATTTCTTACATGATAAAGACATGGACAGATATATAGCTTTGTTTCATAAAGACCATCATTCTAACATTTTTCATACATATTAAAAAAAATTATAATTTTTTATTATATCCTTTATTAATATATATACTGAATAATTATATCTCTCTAATTAATACATTAAAATAGTAGAGTTAAAACTGAAAATTATTTCACAATTTTGCATTAAAAATACGACATGATACTATTTGTAAAACAAAAATAAAGCCTCAAAATTACAATCTTTATGAGACGGAAGAGTAGTAGTTTTCGCTAGTTTGTGTCATCATTTAAATTTAAACTTCTATATATAATCATATTGTTGATAAAATTTATTACTACATGTTTTATTTTTGGTCAACAACATTTATTACATTTTTTATATAAAAATTTATTACATTTTTTATATAAAAATTTATTACAATTTATTACTAATTTAACCTATTTTGTTTCTAGATCCGAAGAGAGTCTATATCTAAAAGTTTTTAGGTAACGGAAAAAAGGTAGAGAATCAGAAAATTAATTTAAATATTAATTTTGATTAGCGATATTATAGATAGACTTATATGTAAAACTTGTATTTTTAATACGTCTCTTAAAGATGGACGGTTAGGAGTTATGTCAAATCTTGATGCACATAAAGATGAACCGAAACCGAAGAATATATAGTCTTTATTAGAGTATTAATAGCACAATACAAAAATCTTATAACCATTTATTGAAAAAATCGCTTGTAACGCTTCTGAAAAGTACCACCCTCTTTTTTAAAGTTTTTTGTTTTCAATCTCAAATACTATAAATAGTTGATGAGATTTGACTAAATGTTAAAATATCAGTACAAAGCGAAATTTCTTCGTGATCTTTATGAAAAAATGATTTCATATAAAAAAAAAAAAAGATTTCATATCGTCATCTTTTACTGTTCTATGACTTCTCTTTTCAGATCTAACAAGATGGCGAAGAGAGAACCTCACAAAGAGATATTTTCAATGAGTTGGCTATGTGATTGTGTGTTGCACATAAACACATGACATACACTGAACCTTGTGATGAGTATGATCCATTCTTCGAAGAAAAATTCTTTAAGTGCACTAGGAGTTGGGTTTTGAGTGGATGTTAAAGAGATTTTCTTCTGAGAATTGATCATAGTCATCATAAGGTTTATTACACAAACGAATCTTCATCATGGTCTTCTTCTTCACCGTATGAATTCAAATCATCTACCATAATTTTATTAATTTTTAATTACTTAGCTTTTTGCGTCCAATAGTATACTATATAATTTTGTTTGTTCATTATATACATATATATATATATATATATATATATATATATATATTAAGTGTCTATTTAAATTTATCTTGTTGTTTCAAATTAAGTATCGGTTTAGATTTTAGTTGTAACTTTTATAAAAAAAAATTCCTATTATATTATAATCTCAAGTTAAAACAAATAAATAGTTAAAAATTAAATAATCAAATAAAAAAAATCATCTTTCTCATGTGAAGGCTTAACAATAGCTCAAGTGGCCAAGAGTCATACTGTTAAACCTTCAAACAAGAGAGGTGAATTTTTTTGAAAATTTGATTATTTAATTTTCAAATATTATTTAACTTGAGGTTATAATAGAAAAACTTTTGTAAAAGTGACATTATCTAAAACGCCTTAATTTATACAAAAAATAATTCTAAAATAACATTTAATCTAAAATAGAGGGAATAAAAATTTTCATTCTTTAGCATAGTTTTTAATGTTAAAAAAACTAAGTTGAAGAATATTACATTTCATACCACATGATTAGCTACATTGACAATCCCACTTGAAGCGCTGTACTTGCAATTGTGTACTTGCATTAGTTATGTACTTGAGTAAGTTCTATTAAGTGAATAAGACAAAAAAAGTTATTGGAATAATTCATCCACAATTTTTTCTAAAACAGTGCTTTATAAAAACAAATCCAACAGTTGAATGTACAATTTTCTAGCAATATGTTTTTCGTTAAGAAAGTCTGTAAAGATAAAATAAAAATCAATTTTAGAGTATACAATTTTCATATGAATTTTTTTAGTGGTCGATATGTATCTCATGAAAACATGCTAAAATCTCTATTTCTTTTATGTCCTTTACTTTATCGAAGCAAAGTGTTTAACTATTATGAGAGACAAAAATTCGGTTTAATTTTTGTACAAATTTCGTTATTCATCTTTAGAAATACTAGGGACGTAATTAAGCTTCTGAAAAGAAAAATCATTTTAATTTTGTGTCTTGAACCGAATCAAATCTGAAACGGCTTAAAAAAAAGTGTAATAGCTATTGAGTCCGTGGATTCAAAAGTAAACCAAAATTTCTGAAAAAATAATAATAAACCAAACTTATAAAAACTTCCATATAAACTAATAATTTTGTTGGAATCTAAATATACGACGTCATAACTTAATTAGCTTTGTAGATATTCCTTTGAAGATTCTCTTGTTCTATTGGTTGATAAGGTTTTCAATATGTTTATATGTCTCCATAATTTAGGACATGTAATTTTATATGTTTTTCTTACTTACGCCAGATCAGTTCATGCATAAACTTTATGGTTTCATTATTTTTTTTGAAAAAGTTTATGGTTTCATTATTTACGGGATAATTATTTTTAATATAGTTTTCTTACCAAATTTTTAATGATAATTTTTTCGTAGCAATCATTTGTATTAGTATTGTTAAAAATATGAATTCTTGAATAAGTTTTGGCAATGATCGGATAATATGACAAGCTATGTCATTGCGACAGTTGTCACGTGCATTATTTTGTTAGTTTGCGATCGTTGACTAGAGAAAAGTGTTGCATTGTTTGTATCGATAAGTTAAACTGCATTTGAATGATATATCATACCGTATAACATTATGACGTCATATTCTCTTAATTACTCATTCACATAGCAAAAAAAAAAATCATGATTTTTAATATCATGAAAGGAAGTAATTAAATAGTAAATCAGTTTCAAAAAAAAAAAAAAGGTAGTAACTAAAGCTTACACGTCCACGTGCATGCATTTTAATTTGATTAATACAACGTGAGACTCTGAAAATATAATTATTTAATTTCCAGTTCTAAATCACACAGTAAAACCTTTATAAATTAATAATGTTAGAACTATAAAATTTTATTAATTTAAAAAGGTATTAATTTATAGAAATTTGTTTCTCGAACTATAAATTTTGAAATTTTTCTTTACTTCAAATAAGAAATTTATTTTAAATTTATATTTTTCTAGAGTTTTCTTTTATTTCAATTTTTTTATGTTTTGTTATTTACATATTCAATATTATGTTAATATTCCAATTTTTATTTCACTTTGAGTCATAATTTACTAAATTATCTTGGTTATGTATGCCTAAGATTTATAATTATTAATTTATGATATTATTGGGACAATATATTTACATAGGAGTTTCAAAAAAATTATTATCTTATTATCTTATCGAATCTTATTAATTTTTACACTGGCCCAACTTGGGACCGACAAAATTTATTTATAGAAGTTCTAGTGTATATTTTTTTTTGTTAATTAGTCAGTTTTTCCCCTGCGTAATTCATTTAATTAGTTCTAATATAATTCATTTATATAGGAAACGGCATGACTATCAATACTCAAGAAGAAGAAGAAGAAGATACGCCCTCTATAAACAATCCCCTTCAAATTGAAAACACTCTTCCACATTTAGAGGCTTCTACATCACTTGATTTAACCCAAACCAACAAATTAAACAGTATCCGAGTACACTCACGTATTAGTTATAGAAGTCAATTTATATAATCTCTATAAATTAACACAGAATATTTAACTTATTTGGCAACCTTAGTGTGACAATCCAAAACGTGTACATTGTGTAAATACTCTAAAGTATTATCACATACCAAAACCAAAATGATTGGGCCAAATTTAATCATGTCAGCCCATTGTTACTTAGGGGTGATTAATATAAGATTAGGCAATCTAACCCAATCCAATCTAATCCAAAAACTTACACTAGCTTCGTTTTTTCAAAAAACTTACATTGGTCTAAGTTTGAGTTAGAAAACAAGAATTCTTAGTTTCAATAATAAATACGAAGTTGTGTTTGAGTTATTTGGGTAAGTTTTTTAGGTAACCAAAAAACTGAAAACCCAAAACATTTGCATACGTATATATAGTTTTCTTAAGCTTCATTTGTTGGTATCATGATTATATCGGTGTTTCAAAAAGGCTTCTGAAAATTTTTACGATTTTTTGTCAAGTTTAAAATGTGTTTTGTATTTATGGATATCAGAATAATAATTTGTACTTACTAGATTTTATAAAATATTTTAGCTGGTTAATTTGCATTGTGAATTTTGTTTTTTGATGTGTTGTTGTGATTTTTATAAGAATTCAAAATATCTCAACAAACTTGAACTTTCGGAAAAAAAAAAATGTATAATTAGATAAATCAAATCGAATACTTTTTTTTTTTTGCTAAACCAAATTGAATAAAATTGGATTTATCATTTATCTTGGTTTAATCAAATATGATCCAAAAAACTTAATCCAACATAAAACCAAAATAACTTGATCCAAAATTTATTTTTTTGTAGTTGAGTAGAAAATGTTTTAATATAAATAATCAAAAACTCAAACAATCCTACAATTTACGGCCCTCTTTGCTCAACGTATAAGGTCTATGTAGTGAAGAAAGAAAATAACTCCTATAAACTTGCAATCCCTTAATTAGCAATTGTAGTATCTTCTACTTTGTCAAAATCTGATCCTATTGTCATGTATTTCATCCAATCACAGCTCTATTATTCCAACTCATTAGATTTAATCCAATCCTTACGTGATTCTCAACTAACTTATGTTTCACATGTATAAAAACTCTTTAATCTCCAACTTCTCCAATCACTAACACTTTCGTTTTCCTTTTTCTCCACATAAAAAACCCTCTACTCCACTTAGAAAAGTCACTCTGAAACAAACCTAATTTGTCATTTTTATAAACCAAAAATGACTTCGCATAGTGAAGAAATCGAAGAAGAAGAAGAAGAGCAGATATCAAGAATTGAGAAAGGCAAAGGCAAAAATTGCCATGGAGGAATCGAGACAGTCATATGCACTTCTCCAAGCATTGTTTGCCTTACCCAAAAGGTAACAACAAAAATATATCTATTTATGTTAATTATCACATAGTTATAATGATTATAAATGTTTTGAATTTGATTTACAGTTGATAGCAGAGATGATTGGGACGTATTTTGTGATCTTTTCTGGATGTGGAGCTGTGGTAGTGAATGTGTTGTACGGTGGAACAGTGACTTTTCCAGGAGTATGTGTGACTTGGGGTCTCATTGTTATGGTCATGATTTACTCGACCGGTCACATCTCCGGTGCACATTTTAATCCGGCCGTCACCTTCACTTTCGCCATTTTTCGGCGATTTCCATGGTATCAGGTCAGTTTTTATCCTCTATCTCATCCTTGAATAAGATCTAGGTTGTTTCGAACACTAAGTTCTGCGTTTAGCCGTTTACATATTAATGTGAACTTAAAAAGAAAAACATCACACAAAAACACATTTTCATTTTCGCAATATTTTTCGTAACTATTGCAAGAAAACAAGAGCAAAATGATAGCAAATCAGTACATTGTAGATAGACATTTTGATACAAACTTTCGCGAATGTAAGCAAACAGTAGGTATTTGGATTTGATCATAGCAAATTGATAGTTGAGATAACTTTCGTAGTAAATTTGTGATTGATTTGTTGATACATTCGCACTACGTTTTTTTGTTGCAATTTTATTAATTTTTTGTAGTAATTTAATTGAGTTAAAAAATTTATATCTTTATTGTGAAAATGACAGTTTAGCCTTTGCGTTTACAATCAATTTTTTTTATTAGCGTTTGTGATTAACAAAAGAGTTTTAAAAAAGATGATATATAAAGCTGTAAACATTACAAGTTAATTTAGAAAACATATACACATTGAATGTAAAAACAGCTGCTAACAAATTATGACAACCCTAAGTTATATTAATTGGATTTGATATTTGAATAATGAAAGTGATTGTATGATATGTTTTAGGTACCATTGTACATAGGTGCACAACTTGTGGGATCGTTACTAGCGAGTTTGACATTGAGACTAATGTTCAAAGTGACACCCCAAGCTTACTTCGGAACAACTCCCACTGATTCCGCGGCACGAGCACTCGTCGCAGAGATCATTATCTCATTCCTCCTCATGTTTGTTATCTCCGGCGTCGCCACCGATAGTCGTGCGGTTAGTGTTTTTCTATATCACAACTTTCTTATTCTTCTTATATATACCCTTCTAGTTATACATATATTGAAATGGACACACAAAATATCTATGCATGATTAAACTAAACATATATTGGACTTGCTTGCTCATTATTATATATTTTTCTGATAACTTCTGATCAATATTTTCGACAGATCGGAGAATTAGCCGGAATCGCGGTAGGGATGACTATAATGCTGAACGTCTTTGTGGCCGGGTAAAAAAAAAACCATTTTCATATTACTACCAACATAATTTATCATTGGAAATGTAACTAATTATTTGGGTTTTGATTACTATTAGACCTATTTCCGGAGCATCGATGAATCCGGCAAGAAGTCTAGGGCCAGCGATAGTGATGGGAGTATACAAACACATTTGGGTTTATATTGTTGGTCCCGTCGTCGGAGTTATGGCCGGAGGTTGTGTATACAACTTTATTAGATTTACGGATAAGCCACTCCGAGAACTCACCAAAAGTGCTTCTTTTCTCCGTAGTGTTACTTCAAACAACAATGCTTCTAGTTCTAAGAGCTAATCTTTCGTTAGTCATAGATGTATGTATAAATTGATATCTTTTATGAGGGGGAAGAAGTAAAAAAAAAAGTTAAGTTTCAAGTTTGGTCAATTAAATCGTAAACTCTTTTATTAAACAAAACAAATAAAACCAAATGCCTGATGGTGGTCTAGTGGTAACACAAGAGTATTGGTTTTGTTGTGAAAAACAAATAAACAAATAAATACTAAGCTCTTCATGATGGATCATCGATCTTTGACGCCATCTACCATATTCAAGTATCTGGACAGGTCATTAATTCGTAAACATAATTTTCACCAACTCTGATCTTCTCTCAACATTTGGTTCACTCATGACAGCTAACGAGCCGAAATTTTGATTCCTTAATTTGTGAATTTCCCTTTGTTTTGTTACTTAGGTTGTGTAAAATCCCTAAAACATATAATTCCGCTTCTTTTTCAATATAATTCACATATAAAAAAACACAATTCTTGAATGTTTAACGAAAAGAGCAATTGCTTACTGAGATATAGGTTTTTAAACCAAAAGAAAAGACATCAAATGGCTCTAGCAAACACTTCGAAACCAAATTAAAATCTGTGTGTAAACTTTACGAAATCAATTTTGTTTTTTATAAATTAAATAAGCTCCCGGCTAAACTCTTAATTGAAGACTCCTACATTTTTTTTGTTTTTAAGTTTGGACACTCGTATAATTTATGACCCCTCTTTATATAGAGCTTATTTTCTGAATCGACGTAGACAGTTAAAGTGGTTTTATTTTTCTTTTTGTACTTTTCTCTTAAATGGAAGAAAGACAATAACTCCTACAAATTTGGAACTCCATATATATTTGACTCATGAATTACTACCATTCTTCTGTAGTCGATTTTGACCTCTCTTCTCATAACGTCAAAGTCTGATCCTATTTTTCATCTCTTACATCCAATCGCAGTTCATTATTCCTAATCATTAGATTTAATCCAATCATTTTCCAATTGTTGCAACTAATTTCTGGTTCACATAGATAAAACTCTTTGATCTCCTAATTCACAAAACTCTCATTTCCTTTTTCCCCAGATAAAAAAAATCTCCCCTCTAGTTTCTCTTTCAAAAAAAAAATTACTTCTAAAATATTTAATTTAACTTTTACAAAAAATAAAATAAATGACTTCGCATTGTGAAGAAATTGAAGAAGAACAAATATCAAGAATTGAGAAAGGCAAAGGCAAAGCAATCGAGACAGTCATATGTACTTCTCCCAGTATTGTTTGCCTCAGCCAAAAGGTAAAAAATGGAGTATATTTATATTTGTATATATTTTGTTTATTGCATAGTTATAATACTAATAAATTTTCGAACAAATTGGTTTGTGGTTTTTTTAAAATTTATTACAGTTGATAGCAGAGATGATTGGGACATATTTTCTAATATTTGCTGGATGTGGAGTGGTGGTAGTGAATGTGTTGTACGGTGGAACAGTGACTTTTCCGGGAGTATGTGTGACTTGGGGTCTCATTGTTATGGTTATGGTTTACTCCACCGGTCACATTTCCGGTGCACATTTTAATCCGGCCGTCACCTTCACTTTTGCCATTTTCCGACGATTTCCGTGGTTTCAGGTCAATCTTTATCCTCTCTAACATCCTTGAATAAGAACTACGTTGTTTCGAACATTTTTTTTTGTTGTTGTTTTTAATACCGGGATGGATTTGGGCCTTCGGCCTTAATCCCACCTAAGGTCCGCAGTCAGTCTTTAGAAGGCTTCTTTAAGAGGATCATCTTGCTCCCAACGGAATTCGAACCAAGAGCACAACAACACCAACGCCTGTGCTTAAACTATTGGCCCAAAGTACCGTTGGTTCGAACATTTAAGTTCGGCGTCTACATATAAATTAGAAGAAAAGAAATTCAGAACAAAAATCACAAAAAGACATTTTCATTTTCTTATGATATATTAATTACCGTAAAGTCTTTCTGTGGCTGCTCCAAAAACTTAAATGGTGAAATGGTAGCAAATCAGTATTTAGTAGATCGACATATGCTAACAAAAATGCGAGGGTAAGCAAATTGTAGGTAAATGATTATAGCAAATTGATAGCTAACACAAATTCGTAGTAATTTTGTGATATATTTGCCACAATAAGTTATCTTCATCGCAATTCTGCGACCAATGTTCTACTGTTTGCGATTAACAAATTAATTTTGCTTACAACAATGTATGCTATGAGTTCTTTTAAGAAACATATGAAAAAATAAATGCAAACAAAAAATCGAAACATAAATTGTAGGTATTGTATTAGATATTTGAATAATGAATGTGATTGTATTATATGTTATGGGCAGGTACCATTGTATATAGGTGCACAATTTACAGGATCGATACTAGCGAGTTTAACATTGAGTCTAATGTTCAAAGTTACACCGGATGCTTACTTCGGAACAGTTCCGACTGATTCGGCGGCACGAGCGCTCGTCGCGGAGATCATTATCTCATTCCTCCTTATGTTCGTTATCTCCGGCGTTGCCACCGATAATCGTGCGGTTAGTGTTTTCTATATCATCCCTTTGTTTTTCTTGTTATATCCTTGTACTATTATACATAATGGTAGATCATTAGAATTGAAATGGACACACAAAATATACATGACATGAGTAAAAAATTGTTGGACTTGTTTCCTGAAAAAAATATATGTTTTCTAATAACCTCTGATTAATCTTACTTGTAGCAAACTAATATAACGATGCAGAATGAACTAGAAAACTACTAAGCGAATAAAATTTAATTTTATTACAAAACTTGCGGAATGATGAAATTATTAGGGATAATTTTCCACATCGGAAACCTAAAGAGACAAGCATTAATATATACTCCATCTGTTTCATATTAATTGATGTTTAAGGATGGTGCACACAAATTAAGAAATCACATAAACTCATAATTTTTTTAATTTAATCTATACAAAAACATTATTTATTGTCTAATTAAATACAATTCCACCAATAATAAAAAAGACTCCAAAATACAATTGGTCAAAAAAAATTAAATAGAATTTAATGTTGTATTGAAAATATAAAACATCAACTAAAATGAAACAAAAATTTTATGCTAAAACATCAATTAATATGAAACAGAGGGAGTAAAAGATATGGACCAATCCATTTATTACTAATTGGTAACCTAAAAAGACAAGCATTACTATATAAGGGATATGGGCAAATCCATTTATTACTAATTGGTTTTGACTTGGAAGTGAGTTTCAGACAGAATTTGAGTTGGATCGTTAATCTGATACCATGTTAGGTTTTATGGGTACTTCCAACTCAAAACCAATTAATAATGAGTGGATTAACTTATATCCTTTATATATTAGTTTGTCTCTTTAGATTTCCGATGTGGGATATTGTCCCTAATAGAAATTTCTTTTCAATTTGTTTTTTTTTTGTCATTAATCTTTGCAGAATGTAAAATTCTATGAACATAAATCACGGTTTCAGAAAATTTTACGATTGGTAAAAACATGTTGATGATTCCGTCATTCTATACGAATTAGTAATCATAACCCAATCAAAATGTAACGTTGCCATCAAAACCATAGTTAAAACAAAAACATATTATGCAAATGGAAGTCCTCATGTTGTTGGATTATTCTTAAAAATATTTGACAGATAGGAGAAATGGCTGGAATTGCGGTAGGGATGACTATAATGTTAAACGTTTTTGTAGCCGGGTAAAAAAAATAGTACATAACAAATTTTTTTTTCTTTTCATTTTGTTACATTCATATATCAAATAAAATTGGAAATACTAATTAGGGTTTTGATTATTATTATTATTAGACCTGTTTCGGGAGCATCAATGAATCCAGCAAGAAGTTTAGGACCAGCAATAGTAATGGGAGTATATACAGACATTTGGGTTTATGTTATTGGTCCCGTCGTCGGAATTATGGCCGGAGGTTTTGTTTACAACTTGATCCGATTTACTGATAAGCCACTCCGGGAACTCACCAAAAGTTCTTCTTTCCTCCGTAGTGTTTCTCCTAAGCACAAAGCTTCTAGCTAGTTCTAAGAGCTAATCTTTTGTTCTCTTTGTTTTATCTCATTGTGTTACTTTTTCCCCCTTGAATACTTAGTTCTTTCAGATATGTTTGATGTTAAGGATACAATATCAAGATTAATAAATTGTGTTTATTTAGCTAGATCTTATAAAATACTTTAGCTTGCATTATTATTTTTGTTGTGTTATCACTCTTTCTTATGAACTCAGGTTATTTATACACACTTGGACAATAAAAAATTATATAATTAGATGAAATTATATCGAATAAAATTCGGATTTTTTTTTAATTTAATATAATACAAAAACCTTAAATTCAACTTAAATCTTAAATAACTAGGTCAGAAAACATTTTCCTGTAATTTTAAGACAAATATTTGATATAAATAATCCAAAATCGATCAAGATTTGTAATCTAAATGGTTTGTGCTAATGTCATTGACATGCACAATCCAAATTCAAATCACATAATATATGCTTTTGACCCAAAAAAAAAAATTAAAATCAAATCAAAATATGAAATATACCAACCATACTAGCACAAACCACTTAAATATACGATTGGTTATATATAGATTAATTGACCTATAATAACATATTTTGAAATAGAAAGATGATAAGGTGGTCACCATTTTACTTGTTGACCTCGGTATAAAATGTAAAAAGTAAAATTCTGCCCTCGATTTACCAACTTTTTTTTTTAAAGTCGATTTACCAAATTTGACCCATAATTTTTTTCCATTATCGTTTTCCTTAGTCAACCAAAGACCATAAGTTTTTATGATTAGTTAATTATTATTTTTGTTCTTTGTATGCTAATTTTTGACCCCTCTTTATATAGAGCTTCTTTTTGTTAACGTAGACAGATAGTAACTGAAGAAAGACAACGTGAAACTCCATATTTGACTCAATTATTAATACCAAATCTTAGTCGATTTATTACCCATCTCCATATAACACAAAGTCGACATGTTTTCTTGTAGATCTTATCCTATTTTTAGTCTGTTACATCCGATCACAGCTCGTTATTCCAACTCGTTAAATTTAATCCAATCTTTCTGTACTTGTTTCAACTAATTTTTGTTCCACATGTATAAAAACTCTTTAGTCTCCAAATTCTCTAACCACACAAATTTTTCATTTCTTTTTCTCTCAAATATAAATCTCTACACTCCATTTTTTCTGTAAAAGAAAATATTTCGATCTAAAATCTATCGAAAAAATGACTTCGCATGGTGAAGAAATCGAAGAAGAACAAATATCAAGAATTGAGCAAGGCAAAAGCAGAGATTGCCATGGAGGAATCGAGACAGTCATATGCACTTCTCCAAGCATTGTTTGCCTAACCCAAAAGGTAAAGAAAATAGAAAATAATTAATTTTATTGCATAGTTATAATGATAATAACTATGTTGAACAAATTGATTTATGATTTTTATTAAAAAATTATCACAGTTGATAGCAGAGATGATTGGGACATATTTCATAATATTTTCTGGATGTGGAGTGGTGGTGGTGAATGTTTTGTACGGTGGAAAAGTGACATTTCCGGGGATATGTGTGACTTGGGGTCTCATTGTTATGGTTATGATTTACTCTATCGGTCACATTTCCGGTGCACATTTTAACCCGGCGGTCACCATCACTTTCGCCATTTTTCGGCGGTTTCCTTGGTATCAGGTCATTATCTATTCTCTATCTCTCCTTTGAATAACATCTATAGATGGTTTCAAACATTATGTTTGCATTTACATTTTGTGAAGAAAAGAATTCGAAAAATGTCTCACAAAGAAAATATGCTACATTTTCTTATAAAATATCAAGGCAAACATCAAATAGAATATCTTCTGTCTATAAATGACATTAGTTACTACTAAAAAAAAAAAAAAAAAGACATTAGTTACTATAACAATATTTAGCAATAGATATAGATTTTTGAGTAGCTATTTGCAAAAAAAAAAAAATCAATTGAAAAAAGTAACAAATCGATCATTGGTAGGTTGGCATTTGCAAGAAAAATTGTGAGTGTGTGTAAGCGATAATGAATGTAATTGTATAATGTTTTGGGCAGGTACCATTGTATATAGGTGCACAACTTTCGGGATCGTTACTAGCGAGTTTGACATTGAAGCTAATGTTCAAAGTGACACCCGAAGCTTACTTCGGAACAGTTCCGGCTGATTCAGCGGCACGATCGCTCGTCGCAGAAATCATTATTTCATTCCTCCTCATGTTCGTTATCTCCGGCGTCGCCACGGATAGTCGTGCGGTTAGTGTTTTCTATATCAATCACCCTTTGTTTTTCTTGTTATATCCTTATACTATTATACATATTGGTAGATCATTGGAATCGAAACGGACACAGAGAATATATATGACATGATTAACTAAAATAAAACCAAACAGTTGGACGTGCTTGCTAACTTTTTTTCCGGATAACCTCTTATCTATATTGTTTGTGGCAAACTAATATAATTATGCAGGAACTAGGAAATTACTTTTAATTACAAAATTTCCGAAATGATGAATCTCTTTTTAATTTTCTGTTCATTAATCTTGCCGACTGGAAAAAATGTATGAACACAAATCATGATTTCACAAAACTCTATGGTTGGTAAAAACTTGTGAATGATTCCGTCATTATGCAAATTAGTAATCAAAATCTTTTTTTTTTAAACAATTTGTTTCATTTGAACTCACTAGTTCATACTCTAATATTGCTATAAAACCCATAATCATAATAAAAAAAATGTACATGTTGATGGACTGTTCTTAATTTGTTTCTACAGATCGGAGAGTTAGCCGGAATTGCGGTCGGGATGACTATAATATTAAACGTCTTTGTAGCCGGGTAAAAAAATCTTTTTTTTTTTTCATTTACTACCAACATAATTCATATAAAATTAGAAATATAAATTTGGATTATGATTATTATTTAGACCGATTTCGGGAGCATCAATGAATCCAGCAAGAAGTCTAGGACCAGCAATAGTGATGGGAGTATATAAAGACATTTGGGTTTACATTGTTGGTCCCATCGTCGGAGTTATGGCCGGAGGTTTTGTTTACAACTTTATCCGATTTACCGATAAGCCACTCCGGGAACTAACAAAGAGTGCTTCTTTCCTCCGTAAAGTTTCTCCGAACAACAATAATGCTTCTAGTTCTAAGAGCTAATCTTTGTTATCTTTGTTTTCTTATTGATACTTTTTTTGCACTTTCATATTTGTATTCAATCTTACTTCATTTATTTAACTTAATTTTAGTTGAAACATCACGTCATATTGTGTATCTATAGAACAAAAACCGATTTCCAAAAAATTTCTACTAGACATATTAATTTCTTTGCTAAACGAATAAAACAAAACAATATTATACGAGACTCTAAAAATTCTGTTTTAAAAGCTATTTCATCAATTTCACAAAGAATGTCGTTCTAGAATTATATTTTGTTTATAAAAAATTTTTGTTTTATATATTTCAAGATTTTTCAAATTAATTTCAAATATTTCCCTTAGTTAAATCCAATAACCTTTGCATTTAAGTCATTATATATAATTTAATTTAAGTAGCGGTATATTCTCTTTGTTTCACTCTAAGTGATGTTTTAGAAATTTTTGTTTTGTTTTACTTTATGTCATGTTTTCAAATTTTTATGCAAATATTTAAAGTTATTTTATTTATGACTATTCTTATTATGCAATATGTTTTTATTGGTTGAAATGTTTTTAGTTAATGATGTTTTTATATGTTAGAGTGACATAGAGAGCGTATGAAATAAGAACATGTTTGTATACAGTACATGTGTAGATGAATTTTCCCTCCTAATAGAAGGTAGTTCATTAGTTATTCTGATTTTAACGACCACTCTAAAATTCACAAAATATGTGGTTGTTCCAGTTTTTGGTTTTGTTGTTTTGGGAAAGTATTTAATTTTAGGTATCGAAACAACAAAACCAAAAACAGGAACAACCACATATTTTGTGAATTTTAGAGTGGTCGTTAAAATCAGAATAACTAATGAACTACCTTCTATTAGGAGGGAAAATTCATCTACNCTAAGAGAGAAAATTCATCTACACATTTCTTGTATATAAACCAATCAAACGATATTGTTAATTCATAGGCTTAAATAGCCAAATATGAAATGAACAAACTACCAAAGACAACCAAATGCTTTACAGGCCTAATATCAGCATGTTTAGGTGCTAGTGTAGTCAGTCGCCTGTGGTGTTGGTGTTGGTTGGTGATGCCAATGGTATTTTCATGTTTGGTTTAGTTTTTTTTTTTTTTTTGTTCGACTCATGTTTGGTTTAGTTATGTTCGACTTGTAGTATCTCATATGGCATCTGTTTTAATTGTTTCTTTAAAAAAACGTTGTTTTATATTTTTCCAAAAAAAAATTCAAATTAATTTCCAAATTTGCATCTTACTTCAAGCTAATAAGATTTGTAATGTGTCAAAACAATACTTTTTTTCTTAAACAGAAGGAATAGATAATTCAACTAAACGTTTGTACAATGTCTGAATTTTTCAGAAACAACATAAATACATAAAATCAATTATTCACCACAACTCTTGAAGATACTTGATTACCTTTTTTTTGGGTAGTTAATTAGCACTTGTTCTGTTCTCGAATCAAGAATCTGATCGTTATTTCACCTTCAAGTGGCCAACCTCGAAAGAATCTGACACCGAAACAACAAAACAGACTCATAAAACATTAATCAGATTATGCCTGAAATGAAGAAGTGATCAAGTTTGAGAAGGGACTTACGAGGAGGAGATGAGTCCGTTCACACGTCGGAGCCGAATCCGCCACCGCCTGGAGTAAGAATCTGTAGGATTTCACCGGCTTCGACGTGTACTGTATTCTTGCCTCCAAGATAGATTCTGCGTTTGTCTTTAGTGATGAGATAGTTTGCTCCACGAGCTCCGTTTTGGCCACCGTTTAATCCGCGCGGCGAGTGAACTCGTCTCTCTGAGAGAATACTAACCACCACAGGCTTTCTAAACTCTATCTCTCTCACTAATCCATCTCCTCCTTTGTGCAACCCATTGCCTCCACTGTTCTCTCTCAATCCAAACCTATGCAGCAGAACAGGGTACCTGATAAAAAGCCTTGTGTTAGTCTTAGTGCAAGTAGGTCTGAACATTCAGGTTTTCGGTTTGGTTCGGTTCAGGTTTTTCGGGTTTAATACAACTAAGTGTTGGAGCATTGTAACAAGGTTAAGAGGAAGTTCTCTGTACCTCTGTTCGAAGATCTCGGGATCAGTCATCCGTGTGTTAGTCATATGGCATTGGATTCCGCTTGTCCCATCCCATGTGGGTCCTGCTCCGCATCCTCCTCCAATGGTCTCGTAGTAACCAAATGTGTCGTCTCCAAATGTGAGATTGTTCATGCAGCCTTGGGAACAAGCACAAGCTTTGAAAGCTGTTAGAACAACATCTGTAACTCTCTGAGATGTTAGAACGTTGCCTCCAACAACAGCTGCTTTCTCGCTCGGAGACAGGAATGAACCAGCGGGTATGTGGATCTTAACCGGAGCTAAACAGCCTTGGTTCAGCGGAATGTCGACATTAACCAAACAACGGAGGCAGTAAATAACCGCTGCGGATGTAACTGCTTCTGGTGCGTTCCAGTTACCGTAGACTTCCGGGCTTGTACCTGTAAAGTCGAAGAAGGCTTCTCCTTTGTCAGCATCGATTGTGAGTTTTAAGTGAATCACGGATCCGTCATCCATGTAATCCTCTTCTTCTATGGTCACGGAGTTACCAACTCTTGATTTGGGTGTTTCCGAGGAGACTCTAATAGCAACAGATTTCAGCATTTCTCTCACTGCTTCTTCTGCGTTAAGCTGAACGTATTTCATGTAAGCTTGAACAGTTCCAAGGCCGTATTGCTCAATTAGCTCTTTAATTAGAGCTATTCCTCTCTGGTTAGCAGCTATCTGAGCCTGAAGATCAGAGAGATTGTCCTGAATCCTTCTGGTTCCGGGAATCTTAGTTGTTGTTTCATCAGAAGAAGGGAATTGAAGAAGTTTAACGATTCCTTCTTCCTGGAAAACTCCTTTCTCAACAACTTTAAACGCCTTTATCGCAGCACCTTCCTCCCAAATCGCCTTTGAGAAAGGAGGCATGCTTCCCGGAGTTATGCCTCCAACTTCTGCGTGATGGCCTCTACTAGCCACGAAGAACACAAGCTTACCGATGTCAAAAACAGGCGTGATAACGGTTATGTCAGGCAAATGGCTACCACCGGCGCAAGGATGATTAGTTACCAACACATCTCCTTCGTTTAGATTTTCGCCCCAATGTTTGAGCTGCCAGCGAACTGTACTGGACATGGCACCCAGATGAACTGGAACATGTGGCGCATTAGCAACTAACCCACCATCAGGACTAAACAAGGCGCAAGAAAAATCCAACCTTTCCTTGATATTCGTCGATATGGAAGTACGTTGCAGGGTTCTTCCCATTTGTTCAGCTATACCCATGAATCTGTGATTAAAGATGGATAGTTGAACAACATCTGCGACATTCTCTGCAAGCTTCACACTGCTCATTGCAGACTCTAACTCGATTCTAATGTTCCCATATTTTGTGATGATGGCTTTGCACTGAGGTTCTACAATAACTGTACTATTCCCGTTCATGATGATCGCAGGGCCAGGAATCTCATGGCCAAATCCTAAATTCTCTAACTTGAACAACGGTGTGTCATGCCATCCACCTTCAAAATAAACCTTGTAGTGCCTTTCAACCTTAGGAGTACCAGGGGCAGCTTCAACTGCCCGTGGTTTTAATATACTAGTCACTCCAATTCCCCGAACCCGAACATCACATATAAGGAGATTTCTGTTTTGAAGTTTAAATCCATACTCTTGCTCGAAAAGCTTGAGAAACTCTGCAGCATAATCAAATGCCGACCCATCTCCAGTCTTTTTACCCTTTACCATGATCGCTGTATCTGTGCCGTCATATCTTATATTCAAATATGTCTCAGTGGAGATATTCTCATCACCGAAACCCTGCTCCTGGAGCTTCTCTCTCACTTCTCTCAGCAATACAGTTTCCCTTCTAAAGACTTCTGAAAGAGATTCAGAGCCATAAACAGCTGAATATGGCTCTTGAGCATCTTCAATGACATCTGCCAAACCCATTCCGTAAGCACTCAAAATTCCACAGTACCTGTGAACGAGAACTTCTTTCATGCCTAAAGATCTAGCTATTGCACAAGCATGTTGCGGTCCAGCACCTCCAAAGCAAGCGAGTGCATGATTCTTTGTTTCATGACCCTTCATCTCTGTCAATTGCCGTATGGGACGGCACATTGTCTCATTAGCAACACTCACAAACCCCATTGCTATTTCCTCCACCGTCATGTCCTTTGCAGATGGATCCTGGTTCTTTCTATATGAATTTATCTGTCCTGCAAGCTTTTCAAATGCTTCTCTTGTTGCTGCTACATCTAAAGGCTGATCTTCATTGGGCCCAAAGATGGATGGAAAATAATCAGGAATAACAAACCCCAAGACAAGGTTAGCATCAGTAACTGCTAACTCCCCTCCTTTCCTGTAACAAACTGGACCTGGGTGAGCACCCACGGAATCAGGTCCCACCCGGAAAGCACCAAACTGAAACTTTAATTTCGACCCACCACCAGCAGCAACGGTGTTTATGTCAAGCTGTGGCGCTTGTATGATTGTTCCAGCAATCTGGGTTTCAATGACTTGCTCATAACTACCATCATAGCGACTAACATCCGTTGATGTACCACCCATGTCAAATCCAATCAGCGGTTTTTCAGTTTCGAGACCAAAGAGTGTCTGCGAGTAACCAACAACTCCTCCTGCTGGACCTGATAACACAGCCTTGTGCCCTGAAAACCTACTCTCTGGTGCTAGACCTCCATCAGATTGCATGAAAAGAACATTCACTTTCCCAAGATCATCGTCAAATTTCGAGATGAAACCCGATAAGTACTCTTTGATCACAGGTGTCAGATAGGCATCCACAGTGGCTGTAAGACCCCGAGGAACAGCCCGAACCATTGGGGTCAATGCAGAAGACAGAGAGACATGTCTAAAACCCAACTCTAAGGCCAACTTCTCCACCGCCATCTCATGCTTTGGATAGGTGTACGAGTGCATCAGAACCACAGCCAAACAACTGATCCCTTTATCAAGCAGATCCTTCAGCAACGGTTTCAAACCTTCTTCATCAAACGGCTTCACAACTCTAAGAAGCTCTCCAGACACTCCCTTGATCAGAGACCCCGAATTATCATCTTCGCTTTCTTTATCCTTCTCAAGCGCAAGCTCAACTCTTTCATCAACCTCTATAACCTCTTCATAAAGATTTGATGGTTTCGCCACAGTAAGATCAAAGATATTGGGCCGAGCTTGGTTACCTATCTGCAACAAATCCTTGAACCCTTTTGTAACACACAAAGCTATTCTTTCCCCTTTCCTCTCCAACAACGCATTGGTTGCCACGGTCGTACCCATCCTTATCCACTGAATTCTATCCGTTGGTATCTTAGACGTTCTTGGGATCTTCTTCCCCGTGTACTCTTCGAGTATCCTCCTGATTCCTTCAACCGGAGCATCATCGTAGTTCGCAGGATCCACCGATAAAAGCTTCAAAACACGACCATCGGAATGCCCCGGAATCTCGGCGTAAACATCAGTGAAAGTACCTCCTCTGTCAATACAAAACCTCAGCTTCCCTTCAGCGACAGTCCCCATCTCTCACTCTCCCTCTGCATTAAATCACAATTCAACCGAATAAGATTCCCTCATAAACCCTAACCTTATCCGAATCATAAACTACAAGAATCAAAATTCTCCATTCGAGAGAAAAAAACTGGAAATGACGCTAATCAAATCACTAATTAACCGAACAAAAACTCACTAATCATCTACCTCAATTGAAATATCATGGCACAGAACCGATATTCGAATCATAAACCATAAGAATCAAATTCTCAGTCCAAATGACGCTAATCAAATCACTAATTAACCGAACAAAAACTCACTAATCATCTTCCTCAATTGAAACATCTCTATACAAGACCGATATTGAGAGATCACAAGTTCGATCCATCAAATCGTAAGAAATAACTTAGAAGATCATGATCAATGGCAGATAATGAGATTTCAGATAGAATCAAATTCAAACTAGACGACAAGAGTACAGAATCGGTAAATCAAAATCCAGATATCCATGAAAATACCTTTCACTGGTAGAAAAAAATCTTCGCCGGAGAGAAAGCTCGAAGAGCGAGTTTTAGCAGAGAGTCAACACAGTTAAGTGGGTGAATAATGAAGATGATGAATTGATGATGATCTGGATATGAAGGATCTTCTCTTGCTCCGTGTAAAGCAGGTTCTTTTGCTTTTCCGGTTTAACTAAACCATTTCGGTTTTCGGTTGGTTAACACTTAACCGGATTAGGTAGGTGAGCATGTTTAATTGAAGGCTTAATTAGCGTAGTGATACATTTGTAGCTGAGCATATATTATTGAAGACATGGGTGTTAAACGTGCGGTTATATGTGTATTTGCCCATAATCTAGTTTTTTTTTTTTTTTAAACCACAATCATCCAAAATGTCGTTATCAGTTTGAATTTTCTTTGTCAAAATAATTTTGATCTCAAATGTGTTAGATAATTATAATAGAAAAAAATAGTTGAAATAACCCAATTTTTTGGGGGAAATACTTAGGAGAACTCACACAATTTTGTTTTTACTCAAATAACTTGAACATTTTTCGAAAGAGTATTTCCATCATATGATTAAAAAAAATGAGGTATTTAAGTAAATGACTAGAGAGTTTAAGAGTTATGTGGATAAAATTGTTTTCAAGCATTTTTGACAATTTCATCCTTCTAATTTTGTTAATACATAACATGTGATTTATCTAAGGTAACATGCTTTTTTATTTGAACATCTAATTTATCAAATAGTTTTGTTGTAGAAGTTTACTCATAACGCGTGATTTTTTTTTGTATCATGTTCAAATAGATTTATATTCCGTGTAAATATGTGCGATCTATTAATTTAGGGTGCTATATGATTATTTAGCGCATAAATATTGGTATGTCTATGCACGGAAATATCAAATAATTATATTTTTTTAGAAGTTCATTTAAAAACTAGCATGCTATAATATGTTATTTTACATTCTATATGATTATTTAGCACATTAGTATTCGGTACATCTATATAATGTGAATATCAAAGGATTATAGTTTTTAAAAATACATTTGAAAAATAGTGCGTTACTATATCAGTCCCAATTTTGAAAGATACCCCTTTGCTAGTTTCTTCTAGCAATATTTCATTTTGTTGGTCTCTTAATCAAATGCTTAATCTAGTCTTCCGAGTTAGAAATAGATTGAAACTAACTTGGTCAAATCAACAGTTAAGTATGTCAAATCTATAGCACACCTAACCTATGTTTATCAAATTATTACCTAGTCATTCTATCAAATCATTAACGATTTTGTACTAAAGATGTCGTCATTGTATGTCAATTTAAGTAGTATACTAGTATGATTGTATGATTAAAAGTTAATTGGTTCTAGAACTATAGAGATATATGTAACTGAAGATTCCAAATTTCTATCAGTTGGAAATTCCATCAGAATTTGTGGGCCAATGACGTTAGCTAACTTTAACATGGGCTTATATCATGGGCCTGCACACAACAAAAGGAGAAAGCAAAGTAATTGGGTCATTACAAGTCCTTGTTCAAGTTCAAAGTCATTATCGGTTTATGTTAGTTGCAAATAACATAACCGATGAGCTATATAAACGGTGAGAAGCGGTGAATCCTAATTAGGTCTTCTCTCGGTGGTTTAAGCGTGTTTGCTTTTCTCCTCTAGGGTTTTTTCTCTTGCAAACACGATACAAATTTAAACCACCGAAAAAGACCTAATTAGAGATTCACCGCTTCTCACCGTTTATATAGCTCTTCGGTTATGTTATTTGTAACTAACATAAACCGATAATGACTTTGGGCTTGAACAATCCTTGTAATGACTCAATTACTTTGCTTTCTCATTTTGTTGTGTGCAGGCCCATGATATAAACCCATGTCAAAGTTAGCTAACGTCATTGGCCCACAAACTCCACCTTGACGTAGCCAACTTTGGACTTCGCGACAACAAACTGGGAAATAGCTTCTTCTCAAACATTCAGCATCTTCAGGTAAACCTCGTCATTGGTTTATTTTCTTGTTTTAACTCTTTAACAGAATTTTCCTTATTTTCTTGTTGAAAATATATATGTTTCATTTGACAACAAATTTAGAGATGATAGCTAGATACACCAATTAATACAATATGAGTCCTAACAGGCAACCATATGCATGCATGCATGTAAGTAAGAAAAAAAAAATTATGGACAACAATGGATGCCTACTCTTGCTTTGTACTCTATAAAACAACAATCTCTCCTCTCCCTCCTTTGTCCGCGAAACTCACATGCTTCTGCATATTATTTGAAAGTTGAAACAGCAACAAATTTTTAATTTAGTTCTCCAAAAGGAAATTCAGTTGCATAAATATTAGTAGTTTTTGTCTTGTCATGATTCATGACCTTCATAACATGTTCTAACTGATCCATTTACAAACCAACTCTTGTCTCGATAACAATGTTTGACCTAAGAGCATGATCAATTGAGAATTGTAAGGGTTCTTAGAGCATTTCTTAGAATTTATATAATCAAAAAAGGTTAAAAAAAGTAGAGTCGGTTCTTAATTAAGAAACACAATAACCGATTCTTATATGCCACGTGTCTGATCCATGTTAATTTGGATGAGAAAGAAAAAAAACAAAAACAAAACAAAACACTTTTTTCTTCTCTTTCGATAAAAATCGATTGTTTTTTTT
>OVAY01001019.1:0-37887 GCA_900406395.1 Kernera saxatilis
AACAAAATACAAATCCTAGTAAATCGTAATTAAATACAAAAGAATTACAGGAAACAAACAATTACATAAATCGAATGCTATAGTAAAATAATAAAAATGTTATGAATAAACAAATAATAACAAAGTACAATTGTTATTGTATAATATACGATTGCAGAAAAAAAGGCGCTATATTAGACGAAGATACGATAGCAATGTTCAAAACCGCTATCTAAAGTGTCGGACCTATTATCGCGGACGATGTCAGAGCGTTTTTCTTAACGCTATTGTATCGTTAGATAGCGTTTTTCCGGTGCTAAGAATATGCGTTTTTCTTGTAGTGGTTTTTTGTGCGTGATGTGAGTTCTTTTAGCTTTTTGCTTGCAACAATTTTAAATAGAAGCAACAAATTTGTTAGTTTTTTAACAAAGAAAAAAACAGTCTTTCGTAGCTCTCAACATCTAAACTCTAATGCTTTTTATGTGATCCTAAATAAACTTTTAGATGATCAAGAATATTTCCTATCTTTCGTTACACATTGCGTTGATGTCTATGTATGCACGCACGCACGTATTATATCAAAATTTGGAAGTAAAAGAAAATGGAAGTTAGAGGATGAGATAGGCAAAAATGGGGGAGAGTCACTGTCACGTGCGTCTTTGCGGTCGTTAAGAGTAGAGCGTGCATATATCTTTTGTGGGAACCAAATTACCAAACTTACAAAAGTACATACAAAGACCACTTCCAAGTTCCACCTTCTGTTTCTTCTTCAGACCAAATTAATAGATAAAGGTAAATAATTACACATATACCCACTTTTCTTTTCATCTTTTATCAGTATTTTTCTTTTCGCAGTTTTTCTCCCTTGGTTAATCATGTACTTCAAAATATAGACTAATTTTAAAAGTCACAAATTATTAGTTAATGGATTTTAATTAATTTAGAAATATAGACAAAATCATTTGTTATTGAATTAGTGATTTTAAATTTTTTGTCGAAATCACGTGTTATTAATTCAATAATTTATAAATATTAGTTGAAATCCGGTGTTATTTGTTTAATGTTTATTATTGAATTTCAAAATCTACATTGACTTTTAATGGATTTGAAAATGTTTTTAAGCTAAAAATCCAAAGATTCAAATCCGACAATAAATCTTGTTATTTCAAAAATCCACGTGATTGATTTTTGAAACCACATTTTTTTTACTGTTTACCGTTATAACATTCATAAAATTTTGAACTTTCAAGAGAAAAATAATTCCGTTATATACGATACATGTGGCAAAAATATAAGTAAAATAAAAAGATTCCCAATCTACAAAAACTATTTTAGCATTTTGTGACTCTTGCAAAAAAAAACAAAAACTGCTATTTTATTATTTTCACTTTTTCATCTTCCACTGACATACCAAATAACACCCAAGCTTACACCCAAATTTACAAATCTATTACGTGGATTCACCTGTAGCTAAGTGTGTGGACTTTACTTTACCTCGACCAACTAACTGAAAAACAACAATTTGTGTTTTTTTTTTTTTGCAATAATTAATCTTAAAGTTTTAGTTTTACTAATTTTTTTTTTTTGAAACTGAAGTTTTACTAATTTCAATTTCAAAGTTTGATGACTCTCTGCATGTGATCGATGCCTGAATAAAATAAATGGCATGTGGATTAAAGAAGATCTGTGCATGAGACCAATAGCTTGCGTTCAAAGATGATAGTTGGACGAAATAAGATAATTCTTACGATCAAATTCGGTTTACAAAAATAACAGATGGACCGTTCGGTTAAGAGTAAAATTGTCTTTTTCTCAATCTTTTTGCTACACAACGTGGTAGAGGAATAAGTTAAGGGATGGGCTTTAAATTTAAGTGGGCCTTCGCCCATATGTATCGCTAAATCAAAACCATATATGGTTTTGCCAAGTTTTCTTTTTGATGCGGATTAACAACATCCCACATCGCTAGTTTGCATAAAAAGCTCTCTGTATATATAACGCGAGGAGAGCAATGATGGTCACGACCTTACTTGAACAGGATCTGTTCTATAGGCTCGTACCTCTGTATCCTTGGTTGCTAAGGAGACAGGCCCTACACCCTGGTGGATGATCCATGATCGTGCGATCAGAGCGTGATTAGCGGACACGATCATCTCTCGATGCATCCGGTGCTGTAGAGGATCGTTACTCGGCTCGGTCTTACCCTTGCCGGGGTGGTCGCACGGCGGTCTGACAGGTCCCTTTTTTTTTTAAACTCGTCCGTATTTTTTGGAACCTTTTGTAAATTTCCGAATCTCACAGAAATCTGGTCGTGATGGAGTATAAACTGGAAGTCCTACACTTTTCCTTCATTATTTCAATGCAAGTTTCGTATAAACATGTCATAAGGACCCGTGGCGTTGTTACTTGAAGAAATGAACATAAACTGTTCGACGAAATGTCTAAGAGGGAGAGAGTTGTTTCCTTTTCAATTTATTTTCAACAGTACCTAAGTGTTTGATTTAAGTTTTCTGATCAAGTACTATGACTGAAAACCTTATGTTACCAATATATTCCGAGAGTTACACTTTTGAGTTTATAGGTTCCTTTTTTTATTTTGGTTCTTTTACTTGAGTTGTGTTGTGGTCAATTGTGCATAACCTTTCGATGAAATGAGAGTTTGTTGCGTTCTCAATTTCTTTTCACACGGTTTTTTATTGTTTGTTTGAATTTCTGAAACTATGATTTGTGACTTTTAGGGATAAATGGTTAAGAAATAGATGAAAGTTATGAGATTATGTCAGACACTTAAAATTAAAATATTATCATAGCTAAATAAAGCAAACTCTTGAAAATTGGAACTAGAAAACAAGCCTGACTTAATGCATATATGATATTTGGCAACAAAGTTGTAGATTTGTATTACACAATCTTGAACGTTGAAGATCGGTGACCAGTCGTTTAGTTATCAATCAAATTGAATAAAGAACGACCACATTAATATGAAAGCTCAAAGCATACCACATGATTCACATGACCTACACATGTCCGGACACACACTACACACAAAACAAAGATCTCTTATACAAATCCCTGACCATTCTGTGAGCGAAGATTACAATCAAGTTGCAGAACTGCCAAGGCCAACTTGACTGCTTGAGGACGTGACTGAAACTCTGATTGAGCTAAGTAACAGAGAAGAAGAAGGTGAGATGTGAAACGTTGCAGAGGGCATATTCAACGGAAGCTCAGGCAATGGTGACTCCAAGTTCAGGACTTGGATCGCTTGTTTTATAGAAGGCCTCGAGTTTCTATCAGGATGACCACACCATAACCCAACTACCAACAAACATTCAGCTTGTTGACTATGGAAATCCACACCGAGCTTCTCGTCAATGGCTGACATAACTTCTTGTCTTCCATACAATTCCCACACTCTCTCCACAAGACTCGTCTCAGTCTCGGTGTTTTCTTGTGAATGGTCGACCGACTTTCTTCCCGTGGCAATCTCTAGTATACAAATTCCAAAGCTATAGATATCAGATTCTTTGCTTGCCCTTCCATCCATCACGTATTCAGGAGCCATGTACCCAAAAGTTCCTGCTAATCCTGTTGTATGTGAACCTAGCTCATGGTCCATCAATCGTGCTAGCCCAAAGTCACCTAGCTTTACATTGAAATTGGTGTCCAACATGATATTGCTTGCCTTGATGTCCCTATGCAACACACACCGATCTCCCTCCTCGTGAAGATACAGCAGTGCAGAAGCTAGACCGAGAGCTATCTTGTACCTAATGTCCCAGGAGAGATGGGGTCTTTTCCCAAACAGGTGAGTGTCTAAGCTACCATTTGGCATGAACTCATATATCAGCAAATACTCATCTTTTTCGTTACACCAACCAATGAGTTTCACCAGGTTTCGATGTCTCAATTTGCTGATGATCTTCACTTCGGTTACAAACTCTCTCTTTCCCTGCTTAGAACCACCAGACAATTTCTTCACCGCAACCATCATATCCATTTCGTTCAAGTACCCTCTATAAACTGCTCCAAACCCTCCTTCACCCAGCTTCCTCTGGGCTGAGAATCTGTTGGTTGCTAACACAAGATCCTTATAAACAAACTTTCGTGGTCCTGCTTCCCGTTCGAGGTCTTCGTTTAATGATATCAAGTCTTTTACCTCTTTTGCTTTCCTCTTTCTTTGCTTCTGCAACCAAACCACCACAATTGTGACCAAAGAGATCAGAAAAACAAACACAGAGACCGAAATGCCAACTATCAGTCCTCTCTTAACAGAGGCTCTCTCAACATCCAAACTTGAGCTGAACTCCCATGATAAAAGCCTATGTCCCTCTGTGTTTGCTCCTGTAGCGGCTGAAAACCCGACCGTAACTTGTGGTGGCAGAACCTTTGCAAGATCAATGATGTAAGAAAGGCCTAAACTCTCCCGAGGATCAGAGGTTTGTTCATAAGCACAAGACACACTCAAGTTCTTAGTTACAGAGTCATAAGAGATATGTGCATGACCAATATCTTGGCTGTGTGAGCTTGCATTCCAAGATGTGTAGCTAGACGAAACAAGCGAGTTATTATTGATTCCCACATGAGATCCAACAGTCGAAGGATCCCATTCTTGGTTATTAAATGAGTCAAATTCGATATGAACCAGAGGAAACGAAGATGTGTAATCATCGACTCGAGTGAAAAGACCCAAGAAACCACCAGCTGAGTTTACAGGGAGTTGAATTCCCACAGGAGCAAGAAAGAAGCAGATCCCATGACCGTAACTTGAACGGTTACGAGTATCAATTATGAAGGAGAAACTCGTATTAAAATCTGTAGACTTACCAGTTCTTGGATTCCAGATAGGCACTTTCTCAGCATAAGTAACCCAACCAACGCGAGCTATATATTCCACGTCGTTAAAATTCACCGCTCCATCGGGCTTTGCATCCCCATGGTATACCAGATTCTCAGGATCACCTAGTCGAAAACTAGTAAACTTAAAGTTTAGTGAATCAACAATGAAAGGGAGACAAAGTATAAAAGAAAAGAACAAGATTAAGTTGGCCATTTAAGGAAGAAGAAGAAAGATTTTAAAAAACAACAGAGCAAAAAAAAAAGAAGGCCTGATCAACAAATGATAAATTCGAGAGTTTAAATCCACAAGTCATAGAAAAATGGAAACCCAAGAATGCTTCTAAGTCAACAAAGAAAGAGCCTAGGTTCAACGGAACATCGTTATTTTATAAGACACCAAGTCCTGAAACAAGAAAGTTATTTTTTACCTTACTTAATCCACAAGACAATATACACAATCTTGAAACAAAGTGAGCTTGCGTATAATCAAATACAAACGTGGGAACACACATCAAAGCAATCATAGACCACAGAGGAGAAGCTAGAGAAAAGGTTATATGCGACCAGATCCAACTTACACTTTGTATATCTTATTACATCATTAATGTTCCAATGGCACTTCCCATAACCTTGGATTATGCCTTACAAAAGGATGAAGATGATTCAGGCATTCTCACGAGCATTTGATTTGATTTGATCGTTGGTCAAACGGAAAAAATCCCAAACGTAGAATCTGCACAACAGAGAAAATCACAACCGAGTCCGATTCCAACTTCCAAGTTCCCCAACTTGATGGGCTTTTAAAAATAAGTGGGCCTGCGCCCATATATCCCTCCATATCAAGTTTTCTTTTTTGATGCGGATTAATAATATCCCACATCGCTTGTACAGTAAATAAGGTCGTTGTATATATAAGGCTGAGAAAGCAATGATGGTCACGACCTTACTTGAACAGGATCTGTTCTATAGGCTCGTACCTCTGTGTCTTTGGTTTCTAAAGAGACAGGCCCTTAAACCTGGTTGATGAATCATGACCGTGTGATCTGAGTGTGATTAACGGCTACGATTCTCCTTCGGGAGTCTCTGCGCTGTAGAGGATCGCTATCCGGTTAGGTATATCCTCTCCGGGGTGGTCGCACGGTTGTCTGACAGGCTCCCTTTTTTTTATTAATTTTGCCTCTGAACTTTCGGTTTCTTATAGTTTCACCCCATAATTTTTTCTATTACAAAAAACAACCCTGTTTTTCTCGACAGTTCCAAATTTCCAATTCCACATCTTCTTCACCCTCTCCCTATTGTTTCATATTCTCTTCACCGACCATGAATCCTTCTGGACTCTGGAGTCAGATTGAACCAATCCTTCACATACATTCATAGGTAGGTGACAGGTGATGGGGATTTCATCTAAAGAACTTCCACAGTTTATTAACCCCATTTTGTGGTAGTTCCGGTCATGATTTTAGTGACTATGTTTAAAGAATGATATTCTTTATTAATTGTTGATGAGAATGTCTTCAAGGATATACACGAGGGATGAGTATCAATGGAAAGTAAAGTTTTGAAGAATCCATTGACAATTATCCCACATCGAGAAGAGAGTAAATGAGAAGACCAAGTTGGAGCAATAGCAATTATTTGGCGATTCAAAACTTATTTATATTTATATATTTATTGGGATCAAAGCTCTGTTACTTCAAAGTTTAAACCAAAAGAAAATTAAACATCTCTTACTTGGAATGTTACTGAAGTTATGGATTTTTAAAAATAAAACGTTTTAAAATAGATGAATTCGAAAGTAGTAAGATTTTGCCGTGAACTTAAAATTAAATTATTATTGTAGATGATTAAAACCTAGAACAACCAAACGGTGCATGGAACTCTTGAATATTGGAAGTAGAAGCTATAATACGCCTAATTCAAAGTATCTTGAATTCTGGTTCCATAGTTACTTCATTTGTGTGTGGGAGCGACTGAGATGCGAGAACATCCATCTTTGAGAAGAGGAGGGAAGAACGGATTTAGCGGAAACATTTGTGGCCAACATTTGGCATCTATAGCCGAAAACGCCTTGCAACACATTGCTCCAACATTATCAAACTTTCCTGTGAAAACTGATTTCTGGATTTCTGTTACGCAACCTTGAATGTTAACGAGTGATGACAAACATTTTGTGAGATCGACGGGTGAACCAATGATAGGGAATTGAGGTGTCGTGTGTGCCGGTGCAGCTGCACTGATACGAGAGCAGCCATTCTTGAGGAGAGGAGGGAATAATGGATTCAACGGAAACATTTTTGGCCAACACTTTGCATCCAAATCCGTAAACGCCTTGCAGCAAGTGGGTCCAACGTTTTCAAACTTACCCGTTACAGCAGATTTAAAGATTTCGATTACGCAACCTTGAGCGCCAAAGAGCGATGACCAACACTTTGTGAGATCAACGGGGGAGCCAGGAATGGAAGGAAGTTGAGGTGTGGTCTGGACTTGGGCTAGCCCCGACCTCAATAGACTAGTGGCACATAGAGTCATGACTAGCATCGTGGAAAAGAGAGTTTCCATCCTACCTTCCATTATTTTAATTTTCTTTTGATATAGAGAGATGAGAGTGGATTGCTTGACTGGGATGGTTTTGGTATCAAAAGAAACAAACAATATATAGAGTAACACAAGTTGAACGTATACGGTATATTCATTATAAGAGTTACGTTTTAAGAATCGACCGTTATGTCAACCTTTGAAACAAATACATGGAAGTGTTACAGTTTACAAATTGACTCACTCAAGTTGTATAGGTTTCTAACGATGAATTCAAATAAATATCTATGTTGACTGTTTACTTTGTAGTAAATAAATAAGTTGTAATCAAGGACAAAACTCTGTAAGATATTTTTTTATCTTATAACAGAAAAATTCATATACTCAATCCTTTTCAGCATAATTTTATATTTTCGTATGGAATAAATCCGTATTTTTTAAATATAAACCCTGGATTTGATTTTGACTAGAGGTCTTGTGTTGATTTCGTTGTAAATTGTATTCCAACGAAAAATGCCATGTACTTATCATCGATTCTTAATTATCAAAATTCATACGAGTACTTTATATATGTGTCCTTGTAGATCTATAGTTTTCTTCTTCCATGGTTTCATAGAGCGATGTGATGAAGATTCCATGTTGCATAAAAGTTCATTTATCTCCTTTCTATCGCTTTCTTGTCACGCAAGGTAGACATCATCGTACGCGCATTTGTGTCTCAGAGTCAAAACAATGATCATACTTTATGATCTGAACTTGCTTATCTACAAATCAACAAAACACGAATATATAGCTAAGTCTTTTTTTTTGTACTTTGAAGTTTGAACCAATGAACAATTCAGAGGCTAATTTTCCCATGGGCCATGTGAAACAATATGGGGCCGAATACAGCAATAATATATTGGTATAGTCTATGGTTTCTTTAATTTTGACCCAAAAAAAAAGTATATGGTTTCTTTACTATGAATTTTATCTCACATTGATTGTCTTAACACAAATCTGACGTTATATATACATCTACAAAAATCTATACTAATGTCAGAAATATACACTAAACGCAATTAAGTGTCTTATAAATTTTGTTTTTTCATAAGATTTTTCCATATTAATTTGTTTTTTCGATTTTTGTTTTCTTTTTGTTTTATTATCTACTAAATTAGGGCCCGCATGATATATGCGAGTTTTTAATAATAATTATTTTTATATATAATTAAAAAAATAAGTAAGTACCCGCTGCAATATGTTTATATAATAGATTGGAATCCGAATAATACGCGAGTTTATAATAATAATTATATATATAATTAAAAATAAGTAAATATCCGATGTCGGTAACCAGTTGAGTTTGATCTATTTTTGAAGAACGGGTACTATAATACGACGATAAATACGATTTTGATCTAATTGATTCAGAGTTAAATAATTTTGATCGACTTTTTGAACCTTCAAACTCATTTTTTTTGTTTGAATTTGATATAAGTAAGGAAGAGAATAAAAAAATGAAAGCACAGAATTGAATTTTAAACTCAAGATCTTATTTATAACGATACATAGAGCATATTCTAAAATAAATTTTCTTTTTTTTCCATCACTTTACTTTTTTTTTCTTTTTTTACAAATTTGATCATTTTACTTTTTTGATAAATAACATATTACATAGAATTTTTTATTTTTTTTACTTTTCTCCACTATTTTGCAATTATTTCCTTCTTTATTTTTTTATACTTTACTTATTATTTTACTAATTATGTTGATATTATATTATTTTACTTATTTCTTTTATCAATTATGTTAATACTATACTTTCCTCTCTATTTTACATATTTTAGTTTTACTATTTTATTTATTGTATTGACACGTGTCACAATATAAATTAACAGTGACACTTGTCGCAATCTGGTTATTTAAAAATTTGCATACGTGTCACGCTCATGTCGTGCGCGTTCAACTTTATATAATAAGATATTACTAATTACCATACTTTTCTTACATTATTTTCTATTTTTCTGTTTTTTCAACTAATTTCTAATTTTTCAATTTTACTTATTTTAAATTTTGAGATATGTCAAAATCCAAATTAATTTTTAACACGTGTCAAAATTTCGTGAGTTATAATTATCATATGTATCATGCGTTCAAATTTGTATAATAAGATATAAATAAAACTATTTTTAAAAAAAATTAAGATAAATACAAATATAAATAATATATTCAAATATAATGGTAAATTTCCAAATATAAGATAAATACAAATGTAAATAAGATATTTACAAAAATCTATATGTGTCTTCTAAAATCCTTATAATTTTGTGTATATCTCTATAGTTTTTAATATTTTAGTAGAATAACTAAAGATTCTTCTTTAAATAAAAAGGAAAAAAAAGTGAGAGAGAGCTAATGAGGAAAAAGAAGAAGAAGCTAATAACAGAAAAGCAAAGTTTGGTAAAAAAGGAAAGAACATTATGTAAATAAATAATAAATTGGAAACCAAAACAAAAGAGGAAACTCGTTTTCAAAAAAAAAAACAAAAGAGGAAACTGCATGTAATTAGAATTAGAAATCCAAATCTCTATAAAAGATAGGATCAATCCACCGCCTCAATAGATTATATAAATATTCCGATTCTCCCGTGCAATATTCAAAATATTATTTTGCAACATAGACACATCATGGAAGCTATTCCAGAGTTTACCTACCAGATCGAAAACAAGCCTGAACCAAAAGAAATCGGCACAATCATAATCCACACAACTTTCGTCAGACCGGTCGACATGGATCTGAATCCGATACTAACCCGGTCTAGATCCTCATGTTCGTTACCTGCCAAAGAATTCATTGAAGACGAGGATTCTCCTAGAAAACAAGAACTCTATTACTTCTTGACCGAATCAGGAGTCGATGAATATGATGCTATTAAGCTAATGCTAAAACTCATTCGACTTGCACTTGAAGTAACTTCCTCGGTTGAATATTGTCCACGTTATGCATTGTCAATGTGGCTGACTCTTTATGTAGTTCCTTCGAGTCAAGGATCAGTCCTCCATGACTCTCAATACGAGGAGGCGATTCAAGCCTCACACGATGATTATGAGAGGAATATCGGGTTTATACCCGCAAGCAAGTTAGAAGTAGCGTGCTTAGATAGGAGAATATACAAGAGAAAACCAAAAACCAGCTTAATTTCTAACCGCAAGACAAAACGAAAGACGACGAGGTCAATTGCTGAAAAGTGCACAGTTTGTTGTGAGGAGTTTAAAACCGGACGAGAACTCGTGACATTACCTTGTGGTCACGAGTTTGACAATAAGTGTATTGAGGACTGGTTTAAGGTTGGCCATGTTTGTCCATTGTGTCGGTTTGAGTTACCATGTGAAGAAGATGATGATTCTTTTCAAATAATTACCACGGTTTTCTAACTGATATACACATTCATACTTGACAAATAGATATTTATGTCAATTATTACACTATGACTATGTGTTAGCAACAATGTCTTTATCCATGAGGAGCGTTTTCCAGACCGTATTCTCTTAGATGAGACAACCTATGCTCGTCCTGAGATACTAGTATACACTACACAATGTTCTATGCTTAGTATTTTGTTAGAGAGTTACTACTAACCCTAAATATTCAATTATACTATGGTCTTTTTTTTATCTTTCTGGATTTTATAAATTATATTATATACTGAAGTTTTCATAATTTTTGATGTAATGTCATTCTATTTATATAAACTCAACACGCGAAATTCTAGGGAGCCCTTTGGCTTAGTGGTTAGGGTTTAAAGGATTCTCATCAGGTTTGGGATTTGATTTCCAAGGAGTGTAGTTTCTTGCATATTCATAGATGCATAAGTTATCGGAGGTTCCAAAATACATGTAGGTAGAGTTGTCCATCATGGTCTCGTGTGTAGCGGAGAGAACCTCTCCATCGTAGGGATGTCGTTCATGCTGAACTGTACGTCGTGGATCTGAGTGTTGAGGTTCCAAAATATATGTAGGTAGAGCTGTTCGTCATGGTCTCGTGTGTTGTGGAAAGAACCTTTCCATCGTAGGGATGTCGTACATGTTGAACCGTCCGTCGTGGATTTGAGTGTTTCGGAAATCGTTGTTCGTGGAAGTTGCTTATCGTTATCACATAGGCTGCATTTAGTTGAATATCATCATAATAGGATTAGATCAAATATTTCTACCCAATCTAAAACCAAAATCCAACCCAAAACATAATTTGGCAACCCGTAAGTACAAAGTTTAATGTCTCAAGTTCTGTTATTCCAAATGTTACTTAAAATCTATATGTACTGCTATGGGTCCTTGTCAAACGAGCATTTAGGTACTAATTAGGGTTAGAAGTATAACCTATTCATATTTCTAGTTGTATTGGGTTTTGAGCTATATATAAGGTCATAAGAATTGGTAAAGAATTATACACACGATTAATATAAAAAAAACTCTAGACAAAGGTATTTGCCTCAATTGGTTTTTCTCTTATTTATTTTACTTTACGATTTCATCAAAGATCATCTCGGATAATCGCAACAAGTTCCAAATAAAACAAGTTGGTTTTGGGCCAAGAAAGTCTATACGGGCTCCAGATGTAGTTGGTCCACTAGTTAGATCTATGACCCTGAAATTGTGAGGGCTAGAAAAATAAAAAATTGGAGGTCTTTTCTGACAGTTTATAAAATTGGGGGCCTATTACTGTGAAAATAAAAAACTGAGAGCCAATTTATAAATATTTTTTTTTTTTAAATGGGGCCTTGGGTGGATCAATCGGTCTTGAGCTCTCGGGTTGAAACCTCCAATTATTATCTGGGAAGGGATCTAATCAGTCTGGTAGGTAGACAGATCGATTTCGCACATGAAAGGTAATCCAGTTTTCTGGTGATTTTGTATGATCTTTCATCTTCAATTTGCTTGTTTGCATCCCAAATGGTTCTTTTTCCTGCGAAAGAAACATGTAAACTGAAATGTTTTGACAGACTGTTAAAAGATTCCTAAAAGACATACAAACTCGGAAAAAGACAAAAGATATATAAGATAAGAAACAATGACTTAAAACCGATACAAATACGACATACATGTGTTTGGTGATTTTGTGTGTTCGATGATAAATAATTTCGGAAGAATTATCTATCAAAATTTGCCACGCAAAGAGGTATGAGATAAAGATGCAACCTTCTTTCATAAAACAAGCATTATTCTTCAAATGCTGCAAATTATATATAGATTGACGACTATATATAATAGCAATTCTATAGAGGTAAGCTTGAATTTATATTTATAAATATTTAAGTAATTCAGTTTTGCCAATTACTCCTTTTTAATATAGAATTGCTATTACATATAGATTGACGAACCTTCTCTCAAATTACCATATCTTTGGTTTGTAACTAAAACCTCAATCACCATTTATATTTGATTTGTGACTACCTCTGATCCTTTGTTTGTGTTTCTTATTTTTGATTTAAGCATAGTATTTTTTTTTCTTTCCGATTTCTTGTCAGACAAGGCAAACATATTCGTACGTCATTTCTGTTCCAGTAAGTGTACTTTCCATTTTTTCAATCTGTTACCTTGTGTGTGTCAAACCCAAGATTGTAATCTATAAGCATTAATATTAGATTCAGGAAATGTTTTCAAATGTTTATTTTCCTTTTTTTAACTAAACATGAGTTATTTGTCTCAAATGTTAGTTCTTTTCTGATTTAATAGAAAGCTAATAAATCCTATAGAATTTAATCGGCACTTTCAAAATAATTGTTACTATTAAATCCAAAATAAAAATAAAAACTCTAGCCAGCCCTCACAATGTGTTTGTGACTTGTGAGTCTACTAATTGTGTTGGTTCTATCTTCCTTAAGATGGCTTCTCACAAAGGGTGAGATTCCTGAACCCGCCGTGCAATATCACAACTACAAAGAAGAGTGGCAAACAACAACATCATCATCAGCTCGTAAAAAAGAAAAAAGGCGATAAGAGGACTGTAAAGACGATAACTAAGAAACGAAATTAGGATTTATTACCTGTATAACTTATCGCAAGAGCATAGAAAATAGCGATTTGAACATTCAAAAACGTCAATAGACTCGCTGTCGCTGCATTTAGAAGCAAAGCATTCAGTTAATTTTGATCCATTTTACACACAGAATTTTCATCAAGAGAAGATCCTTCTTCTCACTCTTTGATTATTCTGTGAGCTAAAAGATTAACAAGCAAGTTACAAAATCACCAAAGCTAGATATCTTCTTTAACTTACTAAAGTATAACATCCTCTTAAGCTATATCGATAAGGTTAAGCCTGCAAATCAAAGAACAAGAAAGAAACCTCAAATTGGATACTTACCGCATTGTGCGACACGGATTAAGATTTTTCGAATCATAGGATGGCGATTGGATTCCCATCTGTCACTGCAGGATTTGAATAACTCCCAAAAGGCTAAGCTTGTTACAAACCCTAGCAATGCTAATGGCATTTGATACCTACACAAACTCAATGTACGGATATAAGTCATATAACACAAGTGCGGAAAAAGGCTGAAACTTTAAGATTATTCTCAGTGAGACTAATCAAGAAATTGCGGTAATGACAAACCCAGAAGAGAGAAACTTAGACCCGGATAGATGCATACAGTGTGCAAGTGAAGAAGACGATGAAGAGTGTTAAGTAATTTCTGGCGAATCGCTTGACATTCTCATGGACTCTGATTCTAGCTTGACGAGAAGACGAAGGGATCGAATACGAGTCATGGTCGCCGAAGAAACAGGTGGTCCATGGCGGCGTATCTCCGGCGAAATCATCGGCTACGAGCTTCGAGAAAGGGTTGATTGTAAGAAGAGAGAAGACAGCGACGAGCTGAGTCGAGAGAGAAGCGAAGCAGCTGATATCCTCAATGGCCGTAGCAGGTTTAGCGGCGGAGGAGGAGGATGAGACGGCGGAAGCGGCGGAGGCACGGTGGAGATAGCCGGAGTCTTGGAGCCATGATTCGAAAACAGAGTCTGGTACGCTTAGCGAGAGAGGATTAGCAGAGAAACCCATTCTTCTTGTCTCTTCGAAATTATCCATTTTGTCGTTTGTTCTTGATTATTTATTTTTTCTTTAGAGGAAATTTCCCATTTTTATTTCTTTAAAAAGTGTTTAAATTCGACAAACTTTCCACAAACGGAGAAGAAGACTGAAGAGAGAAATAAAAAAAAAAAAAGGAAAAAGATAAAAGTAAAAATGTCAGCTTGGAATTTCATCAAACACTTTCCGTGCATGAATCTCTCCCGCCATATTCTCAGAGTCAGACCTCGTTGCTTCTTCACTTCCTCTACTCCTCCATCCTCCTTTTCAATCTCTGCGTGTCTATCTACTTCATCACCATCGTGCTATACTGAGTCTTTCGCTGCACCTTACCTCTCAGTTCGTATCCACTGTCCAAAACATGTCGTCGTATGTGTCTCCCATCCTCTCTCATACGCCTCCTCCTAAGTAAATAAAAGCCTATGTACGAGATTGAGATTTGATTCTTGTCGTGTGGGTTTTGTTAGGATCCATTCTCGGAGGCGTTGTTGTGTTTTGGAGCGAGCTCAGTAGCTGTAGATGAAGACATCGAAGAAGAAGACGAAGATGCGGCTTCTGGGTCTTCTCTTGCTTCGAAAGAGGTGAAAAATCTGTGTAACCACCCAATCTTTTTTAAAAGATTGAACAATGTTGAACAAATTGAAGCATAATAGGAATGAATTAGCTCAGTCCCAGGAAGTTATTGTTGTATATTTTTTGTAGTCTCATCAATCATTGCTTGTGCTCTTTGGTCTTAATCTTTGGGTTCATTTGCAGATATGTATAGAATCAATATTTCCAGTGGACGAAGAGGTGAAAACTTGCATTTCACAGGCTGCAAATTCGATTGGCTTGAAAGAGATACCGAAATTCAAAGTTGAAATGGGAGATGAACATGACTGGATAAGCAAGAACCAGGTGAGTCTTGAGTTAACAGGAGGGAGCGTTTCACTAAATGCTTTTTACGTTCTGTTTCATTTAAGAGAACTTGCACAATTATGCTCAGAAACTCTCGACTCAATGACTACATTTGTTTCTGGCAATGCCACTTGAAGCTATCATCTTTTGATCCATATTTTGCAGGAATTGTTTCAACCTGTTGAAATCGCAGAGAGACTTTGGATCGTACCTGAGTGGACATCTCCTCCTGTATGTATAAATCATTCAATACTCTATAAATATTTCTCGTTATTGGTTTGCCTCAGTTGAGATAACAAAAAGCGGTCCTAGCTACTGAATTTGCAGAATATGAATCTCCCGCTTATGTAGAGAGATATATTAAGTTATGTGTGGGTGAAAAAGTACTCTTATCACACTATTCACTATTCTTTGCAAGGTCGCTGACGCAGTAAACATAATTCTGAACCCTGGATTTGCGTTTGGGACTGGAGAACATGCTACTACTAAGCTTTGTCTACTGCTTCTACAAAGTTTGATAAAAGGCGGAGAAGCATTCCTCGACTATGGTACTGGTTCAGGAATACTTGCAATCGCAGCCCTCAAGGTAAAAACCTCACTAGTCATTCCTTTTCTCGGTCTTTTCACAAACCAACCATTACAACATAATCATCTTATTTCAAAATCTTCACGTACCCTTTGTGTATGGCTCGTTTAAAATTCGCAGTTTGGTGCTGCTTCGTCTGTTGGTGTTGATATTGATCCCCTGGCAATAAAATCTGTGAGTCATAATGCAGTTTTGAACACGATTCAGTTGGAGAAACTGGAGCTGCACCTTGCACCAAGTGATAGTAGCTCTTCTGGAAGAGAAATACCGTTGCGAAAAGAACAGTTTGATATGGTCATTGCAAATATACTCTTGAACCCGGTTATGGAATTGGCCGATCATATCCTTTCATTCGCGAAACCAGGGGCAACCATTGGTATTTCTGGTATCCTATCTGAACAGGTACATCAAAGAGTCATCTCTATCATCTTTCAATTACAATAGTCATGAATAGTTATAGCAAGTCATGAGACCGAGAAAAAGACGGTAAACTGACTAATTCGATGCCCCTTTTGCAGCTTCCAAATGTAATAGAACGGTACTCTCCCTTCTTGGAGGACATTTCTGTCGCCACAATAGATGATTGGGTATGCATGAGCGGCACCAAGAAAGGGGAGTTTGTTGATGATAACTAATCACTTCCTCAGTGTTCAAATCAGAAAGGAGGCAGTAACATGAAGCATCAGCAAAGAAAAGGCAATAACAAAAATGCTTAATGATTAGCAAGTAAGAGTAACATGACAATCAGACATTAAGAACAGATCTGTCTTAGTGGACTTGTGTACGAGGCTACAACTACACATGACATGAAACTTATTGTACTCTTCATTGTTGTATTCAAAGATTCAAGTCTATGATAACTTTAAAATTTGTGTTGTCACCAACTCTGGTAGTAACCATTGTTCAAAGTTCAAACAGCCATTGTGTTTAATCTCTACTGAAAAAAAAGGAAAACAAAAATATCTGTCGACATAGACTATCTTCATGTAGTCGCTTCACCTCTTGAGTTGTCTTCTTCCCAAATAAGAGGTCTTCTTAGGAATGTAGACCTTGTAACCCACCTGAACAAAAAATTCAAAAGAAGAAAGGAAATAATTTACAGATAATTTTAAAATCATATAGACTTGCCCAGAAACTACAAAGAAATCAACATTTCAAGCATTGCAGGAATTTTACCGGAACCATTTCTCCACCACTCATCATAGTCATCGTTTTCTGTTCGTAATGTGGCTCATCTTTTGTTTCATCAACTGTCTTCTGTTCAGACTGAGATCCTCCTTTGGTTTCATCTGATGTCTCCGTGTCAGCATGAGAAGAAGACTGCGCGTTAAGAGTAGAGCTAACTTTTGTTGGTTCTAAGTTTTCACCTCCATTCTTTGTTGCCAGAGCTAGAGAACTTTCTGGACAATTCTTGTCACTGGTGCTTCCATTGAAGATCTCTGCTTCAGCATCTTGGCAATCAGTGGCTTCTTTCCTGCTAGCCAGATTTAAACTTTCTTGTTCCAATACCGGTCTAATCAACTTTCGTTTAGTAGTGCAAGAGCTAATACCGGAACTAGCTTTAACCTTGGCAGTATCACCAGACTGTTGATCCTGTTGAGAGGCACGATCAGGCAACCCTGTTCCCGATTTCTTGACATTAACAACATGTAAAACCTTTTGTGAAGTCTGAAGATCTTTGCTTCCCACGGAAACACAGAGCTTCTGCTCCGTGAGACGGTGGACTTGTGACGTCTCAGTCTTTGCAGATTCAATTTGCGAAGGTTCTACTTCTGAGACAGAAGACACCTCTTTTCTTGCTATGCCATTTTTTTGGGTCTCTCCACGAAATCTTTTTAAATTCTCTAATGCTCTTTTCTTTAGAATGGCTTCCAGGTCATCATCCTTCAAACTATTGTCTGGATAAGAAGCTTTGCTATTTTCTGATCTAATATCTTCCTCAAATTCATCATAACCAACAGCTTCACCATCTCGCTGATCATCCACAATCTTATACTCATCAGATTCATCATCATGGTCATCCACCATATCCTTCTTACTCTCATCATTATCATAAGTATATGATACAACAACAATCGATTTAAGCCTTCTAGAATTCTTCTCCGGCATAACTTCATCTTCCACTTGCCAGCATTCGTCAGGTTCACTCTCCTCCTCTGACACATCCTTACTTCTTCTCCGCACAGCTTTAACCTTACCAAGCCTTCCTCCGTCCCTAGTCCTTCTCTTTCCATCACTCTCACTACCATCATCGCTCTGGTTATCCCGAACTGAGCACGAATCACTACTAGTGGAGCTCGAACTCGAATCTCTCTTACGTCTCTTTCTCGAGCAAATTTTATTATTCTTCTTCTTCGTCCCTAGACTCCCTACATGTTCATCCTTTCTCTTAGACCTTTTCTTTTTCTTTAAAAGAGTATCATCATCATCATCATCACTCTCACTACTAGTATACCTCTTCCGTGACCTCTTCTTCTTGCTCACTTTAGACCGACGCTTCTCTCTCCTGTAATCATCTTCTGAACTAGAATACAAAGAAGAATCTGAACCGCTTGATTCACTCTCATCTGAATAGTCTTTAAGCCGACGAATCTTCTTTGATTTGTTTCTCTTGGTCTTCTTCTTCTTCACCGATCGCAACTGCACAATAGTTCAAGATAATGAATCAGCTATCCAATGGAATCTAAAGCATGATTCATGATTCATCAACCAAACAAAAATCCCTAATTCGACAACTTCGGTAGGTAATAAAAATCAATACTTTGACAATCAATTCAAAAGTTTCGATTTTTTTTTCTCAGTGACCTAATTTATAAACATCGGAGATAATGGGTAAGTCATAATCCAATCAATCGCCCGAAAAATCCCAATTTCTCGAAGCCAGAAGAAAAAGAGAGAGTGTGTACCTTAGACGAATCTTTAGAGCGTTTGATTTTCTTTGAGGAAGATGAAGATTTGCCCATTGCACTCTCGATGTATCGTTTTCTCCTCTCCAAATATGTTCCTGCAAAAACCGCAAAGAAGAAGGGATCGAAGAAAATTAAAAAAATTAAATAATCGTCAGGTTTGAGAACACTGTTTTTTTTTCTTTTCTTTTCAATGAACTAATGGGCTCTCTTATATGTGATGTCAATTGAATTTATCGATTTAAGAAAAGGGGAAAAAAGGAACCCTAAATTTTCAAATTTCCAAATTACTATTAGGCGAAAGAGGATGTTTCCTTTTCTCTTTAGGATGTTACTGAAAAATGAAAATTGAATTTTTGTTTTTTTTTTGCTAAACAATGAAAATTGTATTTAAAAAAACAAAAATCACATTTGAGAGGAAGAAACAAAAGAAAAAGCAAAAGACTTTTTACACTTCAACAACACTAACCAGATTCAATATATGGATCTATAGTTAGTTGAAAAATGCTTCTGTAAGGTTCTATTTTTTAATGTTTCTTTACCTTTGTGAACAAAAGTAAACTGATGAACAAAAAAAAAAGTAAAACTGGTGAATTATGCAAGATTTTTTTTTTTTTTTAATTAAGTTCATAACCATTTTTAATTTGATAGCTAGATTGGTTTGGTTTGGTTTGGGACTGCAATAATTTGTAAAAACAAATGCAATTCTTTTATTAATTTAACTGATCAAAGCTCTTTAATTCAAGCTGTTGGATAAGTTTCTACACATGTAAACAAACACCAAGAAAGAAACCATGAAGAAAATCTTCAAGGGTCTTTGAGATAATAAACACCACAGTAAGTTCCATACACATCTTCTATAAACCTCATACTACAGATTTCTACACTAACAAGCTCTGATCTTGACAAACATTATTCCACACACACACACAAAAGGTAAGAATCTGAAGCTAACATTTTAAGAATCTTCCGTGTCGCTTCGAGTATCGATGTAAACCTCTGTCGATAAATCGATTTCATCCACGATCCTTCCTCTGCAAAGGGATTGCAATAAACCCGAGTTTATCACTGAAACTGTGTGGACCAGAGATCTTTAGAAGAGAAGATGTTTACCTTTCCAAAACAAACTTGCCTTCTTTATACTTCTGAGCTTTCTCGTGCGCTGATTCCTACAAACAAGAAAGCAACAATGAGAAATGAGAAAACTCTCCCACGAAAACGCGGAAGTGAGAGAGCGGGTTAGGTGAGATTTACATATTTCCAGCCAACATTCTGTCCACAACAGCAGCAGAAAATATCAGCTACGGTATGCATACCCGAAAGCATCATCCTTTCCTCTAAAGGACCCATAGTTATGTTAACCCTGAGATTCAATTTTAACATTGGGATCAGCTCTAAATATAGAAGCAGCCCCATTGCAAAAACAAAAGCAGAAAAATACTAGTTTTGAGTATTCAGCAAGATTCAGAAGATGTAAAAAGCTCAAAGGCAGTATCATCTATGATTCCATATGGCATATATGTTTTTGCATTGCATATACATTTGGCCAATAGAACCAACGATCTTTTCAGCGTTGCATATACAGAAACTGATGGCAACAGAATACTAGAGTCTACCATTGTTAACAGAGAAGGAAAATTTTCTACTGCTTGACATTGAAGAAACAGAACAAAGTCCATAATTATATCAAGGAAGTTTGTACTTACGAACGATTAAAGAGGTAAGCCTTTCCTCTGCGGCAATGGAACGACTGCGAAGAAAGATCAGTCAGAGTAAGGTTTACACTCTGAATGGATAGGTTTAAGACAAAACAAAGCTAAACAATCGTTATACCATAAGCTAAAATTGCCTCAATTTCTCTTATTTCAATGACAAATCTTCATCTAAAAAGACAAGAGTTTAAGCAGAAGTAACACTAAGTACAAAATTCAGCTTAAGATATAAGTTTTCTCAAACCCTTTATACCTTAAACCCAGAAGAAAAACACTAAACTTGAGAAAATTTATATCAGTATCCTACATTTTTCTTCGTTAATTTTTTGTAATTAACATCAACTCCCCAAAATTCTTCCTTCAGTATCAACATCAGCAGCATATTTTTCTTAATAATCACAAGTTTTTCACAGTGATATTTCATATTTTTTGGGAAGAAATGAAGACCAAGTTGCTAAACCAAAGCAACCTTCGAAGTGTTTCCACACAAAATTCACCAATAAGAACGATTTTTCGAGGGGCTACACTAAAACTAGGAATCGAACTAACAAACCTCAGAGAGAGGAGTTGAATGATTTTATAATTTGAAGAAAGATGAGAACTTGGAATTATCTATTAAGTTTTAAGTAGGAGATATTAAGTACCCGAGAGATAAGATCATCGGGAAGAGCGAGATGGGTTCTGCAAAACCTGCATCTGTAAGATCTTCCTTCAAGCTCCACCGTAAATATCCTTCCCATCCTTCACTGTTGTTTCTCTCTCTCTTTCTTCTGTTTATTGCTTTTGCTGTCACTTACGAACTAAGAAGGCCATATAAGTAATGAGTTGGGCCTAGATTGGGCCCATTTGATACTTTTGGTTCCCGATAAAAGTCTTAAGTTGCTTTTGTTGACTTTTTTTTTTTGTTTTAGAAAGTTATTATCAGTTTATCATATATCGGATTCGGATGTCCCATGCGGATCGCAGTCTACCATTTTGCCAACTTTTTGTATCTGATAAAACTGCAAATTTTGAAAAAGTTTTATACTTCCTGCGTCTCAAATTAAAAATTTATTTAGATATGTATAATAATCTGACTACTTTATTACTTTAAAATATATTTGTTTTGACTATAGATTTTTGTTGTAAGAAGTTAGTTTAAAATTCTGAAATGTTAAATTTTTTAAACAAAAATTTTATGAAATGAAAGAAATGAGTAATATTTTTATATCTGCAAACTGTTAATACGAATTATCTCCTATTTAACATCTCTTTCTTTTTTTTTTTACTTGAAAGAGATGAATCATGACGTGTTGTTATATATACCTAATCTTTTTCATTCTTGTTTGACACCTAGAAACTGTTACTTAATATTCTACAATCTAATATGCCCATCAACTAATCAACCAATGTTTTTGTTTACTTTACATAGACGAACAAATTTAGATATTACACAAAATAAAATAAGGAAAAAGTTTATAGTGAGATCATCATTTTATTGATAAACCTATATTAATGCATAAAAACAAAACTTTATGATACAATATTACAATCATTCAAGTACTATATAAAACAAGTACATGCATATACATAAATATATATGATCAGACCATTCATCAAGACCCATATCCCTATGCTCACACACAGCTGTCTTTCTTCCTGAAAGCGTCCAAACCCTAGCTTTTTTCCATTTTCCTCCCAACTTCAATTATTTTCTCTTTTCCAACTTTAAATTTCTGTCGAGGGTTTTTAATTTTTCACCCTGAAACTTTAAATACATGAATGATATATCGTCCAAGACCAAGTTCCGATCCCGTACGACGCGTGGAATGCCATTTCCATGCACCACGCCCACTCTCTCCACTCATTAGTACGTATACTCACATTGCATGCATGCTCATATCACGTGCCGTTACTTCGCCGGCCAAGCTCATCAACGGTTGTGCATTCGCCACTTGGCACGACGTGGAGCGTCCAATATTGTTGGGACCACGACCATATAAGGACCCATCATCATCGTCGGAGTTTGATGTTGTTTTTTTGTTTTAATATAATTTCCCTTTTTTTTCCCTCTCAGGTTTTGTCATTTGCTGCGAAACATGCATATTGCCATGTACTTGTATTTGAATACTTAGGGTTCTTGTAATTATTGCTTGATATAAATAGAAATTTTGGAGAATATTCTTGTTGGGAAGATTACAAATACTTGAAATTAGTTTTAGTCCGACAAAACAACCCTTATATTTACCTCTTTATGTAGCCAAAGCAGTATTTCTGTATGTACGCAGATACCATATATATCATCCCACCAATACAACACATGATACATATTATATATGAGACGTTCGTCGCTAATTAGTGCAATGGGACATTCAATGTACTAATGTATATTTTTAAATATTCATTTCAATGTGTATATGTGTTTATATTTCACAACACCAAGGCTCTAAATGGTGATAAGTATCTAGTGGATCGCGCCAAATCAGTGACTTGGAGATTTAAAATTTTCATTGGCACATCATTTGAATATAATATAATTGGTTTATTTGACGGGATTTTGGCAACGTTTTGGTTTAAAGTTAACGCATAAATTTTTTCTTTTCTTTTAAAAAAAGAATCACCATTTTAATCAGACGATAACTCAATTGTTGGGCGTTATCGGTGTGGGCGTAATGACGTGAAAAATCAGACGTCTTTTGGTAAAATTTAAATGTTGTAGTCATGTGTAGGAAAAAAAAAAAAAGATTTACTAACTTTTTCGTTTAAAAGTGAAAATTTCGGCCAGCTGAATTTTATGTTATTTTTATAAAAAGAACAGAAAATTATACATGGTGTAGATGAGATTAGTCAGTTCATCACCCGGCTGATTTTTTTTTTTCTGTACCTGAATTTTCTTACATTATGGTGGTCAATTTTTTCATTTTTTTCAGCCAAAATATTAAAACTCAAGTTCTAGAGTAATCGAGGGAAAATAAATTTGTTTATGTTATTAGAACTGAATTAATTATAATGAGAGTTTTGTACAACTATTTATATCTCGCTAACCGGTTTAATCACAAATACATACCCGGTATATAATAAGTCCAATACAAAACTATTTGCCTTAATCTTTTGGAGTCAAAACGTGTTGACAGATATTCAGACCAAAATTAATTTGTCCATCAAACAACTTAATTTCTGTTGCAAATATATATAACCAATATGAAAGCCCACAATAATAAGCATACATATATTATATATCCAGCTTGGCTAAACACATCATGAAAATTTGCCATTTAGCGAGACGTATATGTGAGTCTGTGACCAAGAATTTGTCTTATGACTAGGAAGTATAGGTTTGGTGATGCAAGACGAGCAAAATAATTGATGATGGTAATGATGATGATGATGGTGGTGCATGTTAAGCACATACGTACATACGTACATATATATATACGTATATATACTATACACACGTGAAACGAAAACGCATAATGGTAATAAACAGAGGTATTATTAATTATGTCTCTTTCTAAAAATAGAAACATGAAAGCCATCCTTCTGAAAGTGAGGTGGACTGTTGTACAAGATCTGAACTTGAGAGTGGTCCGTTCGTCAGCATGCGCATCATATATAGACTATAGTCATCATCCCCATTTCAAAATTAATCCTTAATTTCAACTATTTCTTCTTTGTGGTTAATTAATTATTTTAATATTTTAATTGTCAAACAATGCATGAGGGTAATCCAAATTAGCATTTAAATTTTGGAAGTCAGTAACAACACGCGCATGCATGTTATCTTAAGTAAGCCAAACCCAATCTGCTTATCTTTTTAGGTCATCAGATTAATACGATTGTAGAAAGAAAATACACGTAATTTAGTCTTCAGTTTTAATTGATAGACTGAAGAAAACCCTTGGATGACAAGTACTTAGTTTTATAACTTGAAAGTTTGTGCAAGTGATATTGTAAACAGAGAGAAGTCATATTTGGCAACATGTCTTCCTTATAAGTCAACATTAACAAACAAAACATAAGCTAGAACGAACAAACCTACTTGCACGTGTTTCACTGAATCTTTAATTGAGTAAATTATTAGCCACATACGTTAGCTAATTATGGCCATCATCTAACTCGGCGACCAATAATCTTTTATTACCGGAGATTCGGAATAGTTGAATCCTAGAAACCTATGCATAACCATATTAAATCTGCAATAGCACCTCAAGAAGAAAACAGAAACTAATTTATCTAAAAGCTGACATATGATTGACGTGATAACCATGAACACAGCGCATTCACTGTCAAATATCATGAGAAACAGCAAATACGTTAAGCCATGAAATCAACATAATGATAAACATTACATAACGACGGATAGCTTATACATACACGTTAAATAGTCCAGAAAACATTTTACTTGTGTGCACCTTAAACTAACACGGCCGGATACACTTGAAACTACATAATTAAACGAACACATCAAGCTATGGGCAATATTAAGCTCCTTGATACACATTGAGAAATATCATAATCCTAGCTAGAAATTAAAAAAAAAACCCTAATGGGAACACAATTATTAGTTAACGCCTCCTCTTGTGATTAGTAGTTCCATACGCAGTCGAGTCCACCATTAAGCAGACCGGCCTTTGTCTTGTTCTCTTCCGACGTCGCCGGTAGCCAGTAATTCATTCCGGCGCCACCGTGGGAAGAAGGCAGGTCAACGGAGGAGGTCATGGTCGATGAAGAAGACGATCCAAAGTAAGGGAAGTGATTGAAGTTTTCTTGGAACGACCTAAAGTTGGATAGAGTCGAGACGTTTCTAGAGACGAAACGAGGAAAAGGGTCAAAGTCAAACCCAACCGGCGCAGGCGGTAGAAGATGGTTGAATGAGTCAACGTTAACATCTAAGCCCAAGGCAGTAGTAGTAGTGGCAGTGGAGAAACAGGACACGTGCTCGGTTATTGCGGTGGCTGTGACACTTGTGTTGGTGCTACGGCTGTCGTAGGAGCAACTGCTATCGGTGTAGCCGAGGGTTGTGGTGTGGTCCAAGAGAGGAGGCAGAGAGACGGAGGAAGGAGAGCTTGGTAGTTCTTGGTAGTTTTTAGAGATTGTTGAGGGTATTTTCGTCTTCTTAGACGCACCGGTGCCGCTGCTTACGCTAACAGTTGCTCCTACTCCTCCTCCTGAGGCTCCGGTATTGGCTAAACCGGTTTTCTGAAAAACCCTAGAGATCACCCATTCATCCTGAGGGAATAAATTGAAATTTTTGAATAAGTTAAATAATGTTAAGAAAGTCAATGTTAGATCTCGGAGGTATAGAGAGTGAAGATTAAAGAAACCATGGAGTAAAAGCAAGCATAGAGAGGAATGTACATTGGACACTGCGATGGATATGGAATACTAATTACTGAAATTTCATTTAATATTTCTAGGTCAGAAAATCCTGAAGATGGGTTTACTTTGGATTTGGTTTTTGTATTGAGTTTTCCAAAAGTAGGATGTATTAATATTTCATTTTATCAAAAACTATTAATATTTCTTGCTTTAGGAAAACAACATTATGATTGAAATCCCAATAAATAAAAACAGTAGATCTTTTCTATTTTATGATCCATGATGCTCTCACTATAACCCTAATAAATAGGCATGCTTTTTCAGCCATCAATATTAAATGCAGAAAAAGCAAAACAAAAACTCAACGTCACCGACTATGTCACACTCTAGAAACAAAAAACTCCAAAAAATTATAAATTTATTAACCAAATAAAAAAGGATTAATTAAAATACCTTAGAGCTTCTGGAGATGAAATGGTAAGAGAATTTGCCTTCAAGACGATATTCATGCATAACCCAATTACTCTTCTCTCCTTTAGGAGCTCTTCCTTTGTAAAAGACAAGAGTCTTCTTCATCCCAACAAGTGCACAAGTCTTTGAACTATAGATCTCTCTGTCTTTTCCAGTAGCTTTCCAGTAACCAGCCTCCGTTGCTCTGTTCGTTCTCAGTCCCGTCGGATATTTCCGGTCACGGAGGCTAAAGAAGTACCACTCTTTCTCTCCCATCTTAGCTTTCCCTAAAATACATTGAGACTTGTTTAGTTAAAAAACTTCAAGAACCTTAATTACAAAAGCTATATGAAGTTAGTTAAATAGAAATTCAGATTTAGTGGTTAATATTGATCAAATAAAACTTTAAGGTTTGTTTTTGTGGCTACCTTACGAAAGAGAAGTTAACACATCTTAGATTTTGAATTGGGTTTTTGAGAGGGAAGTCAATTAAGAGAAGGAAAAGTTGGTTAAGTTAGTTTGGTGTTTTCTTACCGGGAAGTTGCCAAGGCTCGCACTTGTTGAGATCAACCTCTGCGATGGCACGGCTTGAGAAGCAACCATCAAGGACCTTACGGAGAAGGTAATGAGTGATGAGCTCTTCGTCCGTCGGATGAAACCTGAAACCCGGCGGAAGATATTGGCTGTCTCCGCCGTGGTCGTAGTGGTAATATGGAATGTCCATGAAGAAAAGATCTTAAACTTTTTGGGAGAGAAAAGTTAAACCCTAAGGAGACTCAAAATGTTTTGGAGAGGAGGAGGATACATAAATAGAATGGATGGTTCTTGAGTAAGGGACGTGGTTATAATGTGGATGGATAATTTATAAATATTTTTTATAAATATACATTGGGATTTGATAAATCAAAAACGGCGAAATAGATGGAGTTTTGTTTTTTAAATTGTAGTGAAAGTAAATAAAAAGTCATAGAGATAATAATTATAAATAAAAAGACAGGTACGTCTACTCTTTCATAGGAATCTGTGGTTTTCTCTGCCTTGTCTTGTAGTAAAGAGAGCAAAGCCAAAGCAGATTATTACATCATATTTTTTATCATATTTTTTAGTTTATCGATATATTTTGTTTTATAGAGTCGAGAATTTTTCTTTATTAAACGAATTAAAAATACATAATCATGAAGCGTCCGTATTTTTTTGCATTAAATTATTAAAGAAACGAGGAATGGGCTCTTGTTATTATCTGAGTATGCGTGCGTGCATGAGAAAAAGTGCAGTGGTATTCTCTGTCAGTGATGAAAATAAAAGAGACGATGCAGATTGTATCTTTTTTTTTATTTATTAATCTTTTATATTTTGTCCACAATCTTGATTTTTCTTTTTATTATTATGCGTTTGGGATACATTATTATTTATTGTACATACAACGACTTATCGAAACTATAGTATTATAGTAATGGACGCATTTTTTTTGGTATCAAGTAATAGACACATTATTAGACATATACACTAGTTATTTGGAAAACGAAGAGTTTCATTTTATTTTTAATATAAAAAATTGGATATTATATCGATAAGGCTGTTTCAAATCTTGGAGTGTCAGCACAGTACATGATTAATTTATCAAAAAAATTGACAGAGACTTCGTTACTACACGCCACCACCTCTCCACCTCTCTCCTCTCTCTCTCTTTTTATCTTGATTTGTTTTCATTTTGATTTTCCTTTTCCATTTTTTTTTTTACTTGTGATGGGTTTTTAATCCCTTATTTTAATGGCTTCAAGTTTGTAGGATCAGCAAGACAAAATTAAATTCCAAAAATCATTTTTGAGTGTTATGAATTTTGTCACTGCATTGAGTTTTTTTTTTTTTGGTCGAACTCATTGCATTGGGATTTATGATTTAAGATTGAACAATAATTGAATCAAACGGTTACAGGGTAATACCAAATCAAATATTGAAGCGGCCTGGTTTTTTAGGCTTTACGTACAAGCGCATGGATGCACGCAAGACCAACATTCGACAAAGCTAATCACAATATCAATATGAATATAATATTCGACAAAGCAATCATAATAAAGTAGAAATATGAAGAGGATGATTAGCTTTGTCGAATTTATATTCATCTTATACATATTATACTTTCTGCTTTCACATGCAACACCATATTTAAAATCAAAATCTAAAGTTTTTAAGATATCATATTTCCAATAAATATAAATTAATAAATATAAAAACTCGTCTCTTTGACTATTCATATTTACGTGCTTTCTAGTTATGAAGTGTGTAATTAAATAAAAAGAAGTTATGAAGTGTGTACAAGTAATAATTATGCATTAAAATCATTATCAGAGACATCCTAAGACTATTTCACCTGCTACCACTGTTTCCCTAATATTTATTACTGTCAAGAAATTGTAGGTCTATCGATATATCTGTTTAGACATATCAGCAAATGACAGTAACTAAGATCTAAATAATAAGATCCTTTCCTGTCTTAATAAAAAAAAAAAAAATTGGTTGATCGTAGTTCGTATNGTTCGTATTCTGGTGTTACTGTTTATATCTTGTAAAATCTCTTCTCTCGTCTTCTTTTGTTTGTCTCGTTTAAATTGGTTAATCGTAATTCGGTTTTGGTCTTTTTCCGTTGCTAGTATATTTTTCTAATATTCTGTAAAAAAATTCGAAAATGGTATAAACTTAACTTTGATACCAAAAAAACATATATTTTTATATACACGAAAATACTAAGTAAGTTACCTCAAATATTAGGAGACAAAGAATATTACCCTATCTATGAAACTGATCACATGCATGCTTCATGTGCCAAAATGCTAATTGTCTAAAATCGAAAACAAAGGTCCTAAACTAAAATGCTCAGCCGAGGTAGTTTACCATTTCGGCAAACGGCTTACAATTTTGATATAGACTGCCATATTCTTATGATTTGTTTTCGTATACTTTGAAATATTCTATTAAACACATGTTTTCAAGTTGATTCTTTGCTTAAGGTTTTTATTTTTGTTGTTTTAAATGTTTTGTTTATAGGAATTCTAAGAATTTTCTTATATCTTTTGGTCGTACAAGTATCCCCCCTATCATCTTCGATCTACTTATGCCATTAATATTCTTATCATTCACAACAAAAACCCTCAAAAGTTTGCTTTTCACAAATAACCAGTTAATGTTGGTATCAGAAATAAATAAATATTTTTTTGTTTTGTTTTGACGTTTTACATGAACACTATCCAGATTTCTCGTTTTATTAATTGATTAATAACATTTTCTTCTTCCAATTTTTTTCGGAAGTGTTTCATATTTGTTTATTTTGATTTGAGATTTATGGGTGTAGATTTGTTGCTTTTAGTTTTACATGTATAAAACCATTACAATAACGCCAAATTGGATTTGCTTTTTTTTTTGTTCTCACAGAAAAATCTGCCTACAATATGATTTTTTTGTTATTGTTTTCTCTGTCATATATTACAAAACTTTAATTAATTTTTAAAGAGGCAAGGCTAATAAAATATGTTAATAACTGCAAAAAGCAAATGAACAAGCCAATAATAAAATAATGATACTCATAATAAATGCAGGGGGGTTAACACAGTATTAGCAACACAGTAGAAATTCCCTGGTGACCTACTCAAATGAGTAAACTAATAGCCCAATCTATGTTTAATTTTTGTATGTGGTCAATATTGTTTTATTTATAAAACATATTTGTAATATTTATGGTTCGAGAGAGGATCTTACTTCAGATAGTCTTTCCCAAAAACAAAAAACCAAATTATTTGTTTTTCGATGGTCAAGCTCAAGCAGTCGAAGAGTAGGTGAGGGAAGTAGCAGGTGAGATAGCATTATATCACTGATGAACTCGGTTTTCTGTAATGTATAAAAGTATACCGTATAATTTAATATTAATTTATGATATTTTTTTCTGATAAATGTAAGGTAATTATACCAAATGACCTCATATTTGAACTTATTTAATTATATAATCAAATGGCATGGTAAACAAAAGATGGTCTGAATTCAATACGCATTGAAAATTTTGTTTTATCTTCTAAACAAAATTTCAAAATTTTTAACGTGTTAGATTATTCGTATTACGCATATATGTTTTTAAATATAACATGTTATTTTTAAGTAGAAAACTACATAACCGCATTTCTATATCATGGCTGGCTATTTTTAAATAATGCATTTATACTTAAAAACATGATGTTATTTTTGTTTTAATTACATGAGACAGACACTACTGTTTTTTATAAAATACCACGATATTAATATTAAATCACAGGCACAAATAATGTTAGCACGGCATTTTAAGACTTATCACATACAAAAAAATCATGATAACTTTGCGTGCTAATCAATTAAACATCAAAACGTTAGAAACAACGGGTCCGAATGGTGACGAGCGAGACAATTGCAGGAGAAGTGCGATGTGGTTTTAATATTAACAAAAATATATAAATATATAGATATATGTATATATTTTTGTTACTGCTGGAACCGCACCGCACCATGCGGTTTTGTCACTATTTGAAGCCAACATTTCCGTTCATAAATAACACAAAATTGCCTATTTGTTGTAGTTTACCTAGATATTTCCAAGTTCATGGTCATTTCGCAGATTAGCCATAATTTACATATTTGTTGTAAAAAAAATAGGTGGAGATATTTGTGATTTTCACTTCTTTTTACCCTTTAGTTTCTTACTATACACTTCTTTGGTGTTTTTTTTTCTTGGTCCCCTTTTATAGCCTAACACCTAAAACCTCATAGCTGTTGATACAACGTCTCTCTTTTTTTTTTTTTCTTTTGCAAGTTGATGCAACACGTCTTCACTCTTCAAAACCATATACAAGTACAACCCCTATGTATACATTTTATACGTATACCATTTTATATATATATGTTATACGTATGCAGATAGCAGAATTACGTAGTTTCCATTTTTACTTTTATTTTCTTGAATTGCACGTCTCTTTCTCTAAATAAAAAAATGCAGCAGGATCAAAGTTACTTGGATTATTGTCTGTAGAGTAACGTCGAGTTCGTGCTCCTTTAGTCCTTTCTGTTGTTTATTTATTTGATTTAAGATTGCATGCAAATAATTTGCACAAAAAAAAAGATTGCATACAAATCTTTGTTGTCATCAGATTGCATGCTTATTTAACTCCAAATAAATCGGTTTATTTTGATCTGTAACAAAAAATTCGTAGAGCCAATATCAGAATTTTCATAATCTTTCCAAGTATGGAGACTAACCAGTATTTGTTCTGAAACTGCTCCGTGTTGCAATATATCTTTATTTGGGTAATACTTCTATAGTTTTATTTCGTTGAGTAAACATTTTTCTTTAAGCTTTACTACGTAATGTTTCTTTTAAGATTCAACGGATCGAGCCACTATTACGGACTGAAATGGTTTAGTGTTTGTTAGCTCATACATAATGGGCTCTAAAAGGCCGGATTATCCCTATCATCAGGCCCATTGTTCCATTAGTCCACTGGCTGGTTTGAGACTTTGATTGTCCAGTTACGGATGTTCTAGTCCAGTAGAGAGAGAGAGGAGATATCATAATAAATGAGAAAAAAATACTTATGAAAATATTAATGCAAAAATCACTTAAAAACAAAAAATACAAATTGTAGCAAATATTTGTAAGTTTCTAATTAAAATATTTTCGGTATATAACATCTTTAGTTAGAAAAATTAAAAGATATAACTAAACGAGTTATTCTAAAATATTTTGAGTTATTTAATAAAAATAAAGATGATGAAGATTATAATTAATAAAAATATATCATTTTTAAACGATAAGTATTGATAAAAAAAAACGATAAGTATTCTACTATTTTTAAATTAAACTAATATACAACAACAATACTAGTACAAATTACTCGGACAGCGATTGAGAGACGAATACGAATGGCGAAAAATATTTTTCGTTTTCAGATGAAAAAACAAAAAGAGTAAAATGGTAATTAGGAGAGGGAGATGACAAATGGAAGCTTACGAACCAAAAGTACGACACGTAAAGAGTTGGAAGAAGACGGGTGGTGTAAGCAATCTCATCTTCACAATATGTTTTGGTTTTATCTTCACATGCTTTGTCTTATCCTACGTGTCCATTTAATCAGTTCCGTTCATCCAAGCCATAATAAAATCAAATATAATTGTATTATATCTTATCTACCATAAAGAATTCAAGATGGTGTGGTCCATTTTTCTCTTTTAAGGTATTTGGATTGAATACGTTGAGATGGATTTTATTTTGATGTAAGGTTATGCGTAGGACACTCACTCGTGGTGACCACGGGCTTGGTTTCTAAATCATATCCATCCAAGCGATTCGATAGGTCCGATGCCCGACGGTGATCTAGAGAAGAATATATAGTTTGAATTAGTCTGTATAGTTGGTTCAATTTTATCATATGATCCATATTTAATTTGAGTCCACGAGTTTTATTTGAGTCATTTGGTTTATTGGGCTTCGTTTTAGATGGTTAATATGTGATAGAATTGAGAGAAACTCCTTTCAAGGGGTATGCTCACTTTGAAAATAGTCGGCATTGATTTTCTACCTTCGACTTTGAGTTGGTGATCAGATATTCAATCCAATGATAAATAAATAAATAAAATTAAAACAATAGATTAAAAAAAAATTGAAAATTTACTAATCAGTCGAAACAAGTAAATGACAATAAGTTGTAATAAATTAAGTTGCTATCTCTAAACGGCGATTTTTGCAAGTTATGTACTAATTTTGTAAAATATTTTAGCCAATCTAAACATTTAAACACATTTCTCCCATATTTTATGATGCAAAGCAAAGTTTTAAATATGAAATCAAAGTTTTTTTTGCAATTTTGTCAATACAAAGCAAATTTATATTCTTAAACACTTATATATCGCAAATCTATAACTTGTCAAATATTGTTGACGAAATTTTGGATATCGTAAGCTGTTGATTCGAGACAATTGTTGTTCGAAGAACTTTGAGGTTTGATGGTTTTCGGAGAATTTATCCCTATAAGTCACACTTAGGTTAATATCCTTTTTGTTTGTAACCCATAAATTTTAGAGCCGATTTTCTATCCATTCTATTAAAACTTTGTCATTACGTGCTTATTAAACGAACCAGATAATTTATTGGAACTTTGGTTCTTTATAGAAATCAAATTTCCTATTGCCGATCTAATATTTGAGAGAATCCAAAACTAATGTTTGGGGACACTCGAAAAAAATATGGTTAAATGTCTTATTTTTCATAACTATCTATTTACTTCTTAAAAGTATTTTTTAAAAAAATTATCGATTTTTTAATTAAAAAACTATGGTAATCTTATAAATATTTAATCAGATGATTAATGAACGGTTAGAAAGGAGTTGGTATAAACGAAGGAGTTGGGTTATTTCCTTATTGAATATTATGTCAAAGACAAAAACGAGTGGTTGGAAAGTTAAACAACACTTGTTTTCTTATTTCTTCTTTCTCCAATCTGGCAAATCTCACTCTCAACACACACATCAAAACAAAAATCCCCCCTACTTGCGAATTGCACCGAAACACTTTAAATTCAACCAAACCCTCCAAATTTGGGTGATAAAGAGATCGAGAGAAGAAGAAGAAAACTCGAATTAAAAAGAAAGATGGAGAATGGAGGGTCGACGACGACGACGAGCACAATCACGATAAAAGGGATTCTGAGTTTGCTAATGGAAAGCATCTCAGAGGAAGAAGAAGGAGGAGGAAGATGCTCGAAGAGGGTTATATCGCTTGGAATGGGAGACCCAACACTCTACTCTTGTTTCCGTACAACACAAGTTTCACTTCAAGCTGTTTCAGATTCTCTTCTCTCCAACAAGTTCCATGGTTATGCTCCCACCGTTGGTCTTCCCCAAACTCGAAGGTCATTTTCGTCTTTTTACTCTCTCTCTCTCTCTCTCTCTCTGTGTGTCTTTTTTTCCCTTTTTTTTTTAGTTTAACGCCTCCGTCACGAGCGTTATCTTATTTTACGCTGCCGTATATTTTATTTTATATAATTATTTTAGAAAGACATGATAATTATTTAGAAAGACCTGGACAGTCGACAAAAAATAAAAGACCTGGACAGTCGTTAATACATGCAATTGCAAAATCATAAAAAGAAAAGCAGTTTTTTTTTTCCAAGGTCGTAAAAATAGATTTTATTCTTTTTTTTTTAATTATCACGAAAAATAGATATACGTAACGTGGTGCTGTAAGGGCCTAGGGATGCCAAATTCGGTTGGTTCAACTCAACCGAATAAACCGTGACACAAATAACCGATTGGAAAATTGAACCGAATCTTAATTTGGTTGTTGATACTTGATATGATGATTTTACAACTTCTTTCATATTCAGAACTTTAACCAATTTTCAAATTATATTTCGGTTTTGGTTTTGTTTAGTTTGATTAGACATGTCTGATGTATAACTTGTTTTGATGAAGCTTTTGATTGCAAAGGGAGTGTTTGCTGTATTTAATTTCTGAATCTCTATATAAAAGAAAAGAAGCAAACAATAAGACAAATCAAAACAGAAAAAAACTAACTTGCAAATCAAGTCTCATACTTTTGTGTAATAAAAACAGGGCAATCGCAGAGTATCTATCGCGTGATCTTCCATACAAACTATCGCAGGACGATGTGTTCATCACATCAGGCTGCACGCAAGCGATTGATGTAGCATTGGCAATGCTGGCTCGTCCTAGGGCCAATATACTTCTTCCAAGACCTGGTTTCCCAATCTATGAACTCTGCGCTAAGTTTAGAAATCTCGAGGCTCGCTACTTCGATCTTCTTCCAGAAAACGGATGGGAGATCGATCTTGATGCTGTCGAGTCTCTTGCAGACGAAAACACAGTTGCTTTGGTTGTTATAAATCCTGGTAATCCTTGTGGGAATGTCTATAGTTATCAGCATTTGATGAAGGTTAGCTTTTAAAGTTTGACATGAGGAAACAGAACCAATGTGTTGTTGTTGTTTGGACTTTGATGTATACAAATTTTTGTTTTCTTTGTGTTTTAGATTGCGGAAACGGCGAAAAAACTCGGGTTTCTTGTGATTGCTGATGAAGTTTACGGTCATCTTGCTTTCGGGAGCAAACCGTTTGTGCCAATGGGTGTGTTTGGCTCTATTGTTCCTGTGCTTACTCTTGGATCTTTATCAAAGAGATGGATAGTTCCTGGTTGGCGGCTCGGGTGGTTCGTGACCACTGATCCTTCTGGCTCGTTTAAAGACCCAAAGGTTAGTAATAGGCTCTTCAATCTCTTTCAAAATCGATTATATAGAGAGCGTAAGTAAAAACCATTTACTTACTGAACTTGTTCATTTGGATCAGATCATCGAACGGTTTAAGAAATACTTTGATATTCTTGGTGGACCAGCCACATTTATTCAGGTATATATATCTATTACGTAGATTCAAAATCAAACTTCTATTGTTTCTGATGATCTTAAGACATCAACTTTGTTTCTTGATTGTGTTGTATAGGCTGCAGTTCCCACGATTCTGGAACAGACGGACGAATCATTCTTCAAGAAAACGCTGAACTCGTTGAAGAACTCTTCGGACATTTGCTCTGACTGGATCAAGGAGATTCCTTGCATTGATTCCTCTCATCGACCAGAAGGATCCATGGCAATGATGGTGAGTATATAGATAAAAATGTGAATAATGTTCACAAATTGTTACACATCTTAACAATGTTCTTGATTTGATTTATGTATTTCGTTCAGGTTAAGTTGAATCTCTCGGTACTCGAAGATGTAAGCGACGACATCGACTTCTGTTTCAAGTTAGCTAGAGAGGAATCAGTCATCCTTCTTCCCGGTAAGGATATTACTTCAATCTCTAGTAATGAATTTAATTACATTTTAAGAGTTATCTTTTTTTTAGATATATTGTTCTTTGTGTGTGGATGTATGTTGCCGAGCAGGGACTGCGGTTGGGCTAAAGAACTGGCTCAGGATAACATTTGCGGCCGACGCAACGTCGATAGAAGAAGCTTTTAAAAGGATCAAATGTTTTTATTTTAGACATGCCAAGACTCAATCTCAACTCATAGTTGATTTCTGATTTTGGTAGGGTCAAAAATGTGCTTAAAAGTTAGCTTCATTGTAATAAGGTAGACTCTGGATTAGAAAGCAAAACAAAAATACATGTTGAAAAGAAATATTTATTAAGCTGCAGAAATCGTTTCGGGCACACGTAAGTGTAAATTAAAGTATAGTTGACGAAAAAAACGAGTCTTAAAAATGGAACTATATAAATAAGTAATTGTAAGTGATCTACCGGAATGCACCAAATATGAGTGATGTGAAAGAGGTTTGCAGAGAGGCACCTAATCAGCAGAACCTGAAACGTGGCCTTGGGGTTACGAACTTACTGCTAAGGAGCCCAATGGGCCTAAACGAATGAACAATGAAAGTTAAATTTGAAAACTCTCCATCGAAAAAAAAAAATTTAATTATTCTGTTTAAATTTTAAAGCTTTCTGTATGGTAGTATGGTAACATATCCGTGGAAGTCTTTTTTGTTGATCAATTATGTATCTAATGTTTTTAGACTAGATTTTGATCGATTACCAAAGAATATGAATCATGCAGCAAATTAATAGAGATAAGTTTATCGGGATCTCTAACGTAGGACCGTCAAATTTTCATGTAGTTTCGTCTAGTTAGTCAATAAAACGTAGGAAGGAAGACGAGAATGTAGAAAAAGATGATGAGGGTGTTTAAGAATCAAAACATGAAAAAGAAGAGATGACACATGCTTTCAAAGAGATCACTACACTTCTCAAACGCGTGCAAGAGCATTTAATCACTACGGCTGGCTTAGATAAGTTACAGACAAAGGCTGACATTATGCCCAACTCGAAATTGGCAGATCTGTTATCTTTTTGGAAATGTTATTTTCTTGGAGAACAAAAAGACCTAAGATAATTCCCCAACCATATCGACAATACTTAGATGACTATTGGGCTGTTACGACAGACATAATATGTTAAGCAAGGGCTTACGAGAAGTTTCCAGGACATGATGTCTTTCTCACTGGTTCCGGTGTTCAGCTGCAAGACGGAGAGATGATAGAATTCTGGGAAACCCATGACTCCATGGGGTAAAATGGGGAGAAATGGGGGTTCGGTCGTCTACTCGTTGCAAGAGCCTAATTAATGAAGTAATTGAGTTGAAGACAGATACACCATCTCCATCTCAAGCTTCTGTCTAATTCACGAGCTCTATGTGTCTATGTTCTTCAGCTAGATTGTCTTTTGGATTGGAAAACGATGTAGTCTTTCTGTTTATAATATCTATCTATATCTCCATAATATCCATCTCCATGTAATTGGACAATAACAAAGCCAAATACTTTTGTTTCCAATCACTTATTGTATCTTTCCCTATAAAGATGTCAGATTCGATGAAAAAAAATCAACATAACTAGATAAGATCGGTTTACGTACAAACAAAGTATGCGTATTCTGCTGTTTCATGTGCTTCAACATTTGTGTACATGTACATACAACTTTTATGAAGTGTTTATATATATATATATATATATATATATATATATATATATATCACG
>OVAY01001020.1:0-37864 GCA_900406395.1 Kernera saxatilis
TATATATATATATATATTGATTTGATATCAATTAAATTGTTAGATGGAAGAATAAAATAATCTTCTGAACTTTCACACTTTGAACCAATATTATTTTTCTTTGAATGTGCTTTGTGCTAACCATCTGATTTTTTTCTAAATGTATAGCCTGAGAAAGGTGCAGTGGTGCCTAAATTTGGTGATTGGGATGAAAATAACTCTGCTTCTGCTGATGGATACACACACATCTTCAATAAAGTACGAGAAGAGAGGACCTCTGCCTCAAATGTGACAGGTTCTTCTAGAACTCCGACTCACTCCAGTGGTCCAAAACCTTCAGAACCATCCAAGGTAAGGCATTCGGTTTTTTTGTTCGGTTTTCTTTTTGATTTCTGCAGACTTATTCGCTTGATTCAGATTCGAATTTATCATGAATGAAAATTAACAAAAAAAACTCCTTCTATTGCACTCTAAATGATGTTTTCAAGTTTTTATTCAAAAATTTAAATATATATTTTTTTGACCATTTGTATGTTTTCTTATTGGTTGAATTAGTTTTAGTTTATTATGTTTTTATGTAAAATAGGTAAATGAAATTTATATGATTTCTTAATCGGTGTACAAAAACCTTAAACATCACTTTAAATGAAACATAATGAGTATTAGTAAAGAGTTAATTACTATCAATGTTGTAGATTTTTCATACAATTCATACCATTAAATGTATTTTTGGTATATTAATTTTTAGTAATTTTTTGTTTATTTGAGGTAGAATGGTCCGGTTGAATCAAAATCGATTTTGGTTCGGTATATAAATATCGTTTTTTATGATCACTCCTAAATTATTTTTCACTTATTTATGGTCCACTTATTTTTCTTTTCGGTTCGGTTTTTATGGTCACTCCTAAATTTTTCTTCCGTTTCGTTGATAGAACAAGTTACATTTTTACTACTCTTTTTAAGGCTATGTTTTGTTTTCCGCAATTGACAGTTCTGCTGCTTCTCATGGGGAGGAAAATGAATGAAAATTTCATAAGATCCGCGTAAAAGATTGGAGAAGATTTATCGATTTATCGACGACTATGAATATGATTAGAGAAGATTTATCGATTAATGTGGATGAAAGAAACAAGCTTCTTTGGATGAATAAAAGCATTTGATTCCACGGCATTAAGAGCTAAGAAAATATTACTATATATGTATCTTTTGTAATTCTCTCAAATCCTCACCTTAATTTGTTTCTTCAATATTAGATAAATCGTGGGATCATTCTATTATTTACATGTTTTTGTAACTCCCACAAGACTCGCGTATGGTTAGACAAGAGTTTATTTTGGTCGCAGCACGAGTTGGCCGGTTTGGTTAACCGGTTTGATTGAAGGAAGAAATTTTGGGTACTTTGAAATGTATCCATTGTTCAATTCCATGATTCACTAACGGTATGGTTTAGTTACGGGTTCAATAAATTACTATGTTTCGGTTTAGTATTTCACATATATATATATATATATATATATATATATATATATATATTTGTATTCAGTCGCTCTTTATGGTAAAGTTTTTAACATTCAAAATCTAAAATGGTATTAGAGTCATTTGTTCACTCTTGGTTCACATACATTCATTATATGCGATTTGGTTTGTCTATTTCATATATTCAATCAATTTGTTGGGAGTTTTAGAGTACTGATCATTTGAATGGATTTGGTTGAGCTGATTATCGATGATTACGAATATGATTTCGACTCTTGTTTCATCTAGAACATCGCTTTAATCTTTTGACACAACTCAACTATCTCTGTCAAAACTCTTTTATCATGTAACAAGTTTAAATCAAATTATTGGATGAACAAATCTTTTGTTTCTAAGAGTTTAGGATAAGATTACAAGCAGAGAAAGATTCAAACCCCTAAGAAATGTATTGGCATTAAAGCCCAAAATTTGGACAGAGAATGAACAAAAAACAAACGTGACACTACACTCCAATAATTCAATTTCCATCTAACCCACAAAAAGAGATCTGATCAGAAGATACAATAAAACTACAAACGCGAAGCGGAAACTTCACTGAGACTCATCTTGAAGGTAAAGAAAAACTCATCTTGAAGGCTTTTTTCTCCATTGAGTTCTTCCACGGTTGATCTCCTGACCGTTTTCAGACAGCCTCAGGATATGCAAGAACTGGCTCTCGTCGTGTCCTTGTTTGCTTGAAGTGGCAGATCCGTTAGTCCCGGTAAGCTTTGAGACCGTCTCCTCGGTGATTTCAGAGGTGGTGAGTGAATCTACTATGTCATCTTGCTGGCACTCTCTTCTGTAATCTAGTGTTATAACTTTAAGCTCGTGCGTGTCTATGATTTCTTGAGGTATGCTCTGCCATTATCAAGAACCAAGCACAAGATTTATTACTTGGCTCATCAACTAAAATGACCTGAGGTTTTGTGACATATATATACTTAGTTTACTAACCTCAAGGACCCATCCGATGTAAGTGACGTTATTCACATGCTGGTTCATGTCTAGATCAGCTCGTCGAGGCTTAAGCCCAAGCATAGAATACTCAGCTGGATCTTCGAGTTTCGGGATTTTCTTTAAACTGCTATTGTTCTCCTCTGGAAACGCTAGTCTACACAAACATACAGAGAAGACACTAGTTTAGATTCTCATGTCGATAACTGTTTTAAGTAGCCATGTAAGTAAACCATGATTCTTCTTCACCTTGGCTCTCGAGGACAGAAAACTAAGTACTCGTCCCGAACTTCATCTGTAACTCTTTGAAGCCGCCTCGTGTCTTGGTTCATCATCACCCATTTGCTGTAACCCATTTATAACATTTGTCAAAACATTACAGTTCAGGAATAGGCACAATCAAAATAGTAACAGAGAAAAGTTTGGTATGACAAGTTGAAAAGAGATACCTTGTGGCACGCCCAATAACTTCACCCGTGGCACAGTCCTTTAGAATCCAATCACGTCTTGTTCCGATCCTTCCTTCACTCTGGCACCATGTCTCTATCTCAACCACATCACTCCTATTAAACAGAATAAGAAAAAGCCGAAAAGTTTCAACTCCAAACCACAAATCCTCCTCACAATTCTCAGCCACTCAAGAAAAGCCTAAGAGAATGAAAAAAAGAATTTACCAAGCTGGATATTTGTAGACCTCAATGTGCATTCTTGCAGTGACCCATATGAGATGCAACTTCCGCATTGTGAGTGTTGTGGCGAATCCATCGGTCGAGAATCCAACGTTCTGAACATGGTTACATGCCACCTCCTATATAATTCAAGCTTAACATCAATCACGTGACAATCGAACCTAAAGGCTTTAGCGAGTTTACGCGCTTGGCCATAGACCCAATACCACAATGAAACCACACACGGGTTAACTGGTGACAATGAACCAACGATCTCTGGCCTAGAGCCACAAAACTAACCATACACTAAACTAGGATCACTTTAGAAACCTAAAAACAAACCACCAACAAGGAAATGGCAAACATGCAATGTTGGGAAGAAGAACAAGAGGAAAGGTTCTATTTTTCCTCGCCGAAGCGCCTGACTAATCCCATAGTTGAAGAATGCTCCTTGATACAGAGTTTCACACAAACCCACCACAGGTAAAGCACTCAAAGCCAAAACCCAAGTGAACCAAGTGGTGTCCACACTCAGAGTTTAAACACAGTGGAATCGAACCTGAGGCTATAGCGAGCTTACCCCATTGGCCCTAAACCCAATACACAAAATTAACAACCGATCTCTGGCCTAAAGCCACAAAACTAATCCTACACTAAACTAAAATCACATTATTAAAACCTAAAACAAACCATTGACAAGAAAATGGACAAACATGCAATGTTGAGAAGAAACCATTACCTAAACACACACAAGAACCGTGATCATTTTCTATTATAAAGATTTTCAGAGCCGCACAAGTTTAGTATATTAAACTAAAGCAAAAAAACACAACACAAACACATGTAAAATCTGAGTTCGAAAAATTTCTCAAAAAAACCTGTAAGAGATTAGCAATTGTCTCGACGGTGGCGGTTTTGTTAATCCCAACCTCATAGCTTCTCACAATGAACTTCTCTTTGTAAGAAAAACCATCTTCCATCAATCTACCAGGTCGGAACCGATCAGCCGGTGTACCGGAATTAACCGGACTCAAATCGGTGGAGATAACCGCCCGTAAAGGATCTAAACCCGGTTGAGAACACGAGACGGAGACTGTACGGCGATTCACCGGAACAAAAAGGCGGGAGGAATCGGAGAAGAAGAAGAAGGTGTGCAAATGGTTAGTTACATTACACGAAGAAAGCTTCAACATTTTTGTCTGAATAAAAAAATTGAGATGTGTTGTTATGGTTTTTGAGGTTTTGGTTTATAGAAGAAGAAGAAGGAAGAATCAGGGATCTGTTGTTGTGGCTCGATGGGACCGAGGCTAAGTGGAGAGTTTGAAGTATTACGAAATTGCCATTAGAAATCTGATTTTGTGGTTTGGCCAATTGGCAAAGACTTAAAAAAAAAGAGATGGGTATGTGTGGTGAGAATAATAAGAAAAAGGCTCTGTTTTTTAATTTCTCACGTGATTCTCCTCCTCTCTCACCCCTCTATTTATTTATCATTCCTTTTATGCAATTTCTTCGTGTATACCTTAAATTATAAAATATGTACATATATACATATATATACAATGTACTTTTTTTAAATATATAGAAATTTTTTTAAAAATACACAAAAATTATGCGATTATTGTTTTTAATCTCAACTTCTGGTGACAAAACTAATTTAGGCACGTGAACTATTTAAATGTTTGTCTAAACACATTGTTTTAGTCTTATCGGAGACTAATAATTGAGTTTAACTAGGATAATTTTTTTCTTTTTCATCGAAAATTATAATATTAAAATCTTACAAACTCAGATACAAATTCTAAAAGGGAGCCAAAAAGCTCAAATAAGAGAGCCAAATTGAAATAAGATTACCGAACAAGGACAATTCATAACTACTAAGACAAGAAAAAAGTACAAACGAAACATCCAATTTGAAGTCTGGTTGCTTTGTGAACGGTGGTCACCCGAAAGTCATGAAAATAAGCCTGTTTATTCATCTAAAACATCTTATGGGTTTTAAAGCGAAAACAAACTGATTATACCAATATCTAAAAACCGATTTAAGATTAGACTTGGTTGTGAAACATTAATTATCTCTAATTTCGTGAAACATGAGTTTTGATAGTTATTTGATATTTAACGATTACAATTTTGTACAATTTTTTTTTCAAATGAGTAATAACTCAAGATTGAAGAGTTTGGTACGCTTGAAAGTTGAAACCATATGGTACTTGTGGTAAATGAAGTTTGGTTTGAAATAAACAGAACTTTTGCATTACCCTTTCCACGTAAACATGAAACATCATTCTAGAAAAAACTCAACACATTAAATAACCCCAAATTATCTAACATGCATTGTACATTCGACTTCCACACCAAATCTTTAAACAGAGGAGAGGCGTTTCTCAGAGCCAAACAAAACCTGCAACCACGCAGGACTACAAGCAGCCACACATAAGATTGAAACCTGTTTTGGGTTATGATGCTTTTTGCAATGAGAAATGCTCCTCTGGTTGAGATAGGGGGGTTCAAAAGAAAGATGGCCACGCTGGTTTTATCGATCTCTGCCTTTCTCTTCACCACACTGATAGAGTTTGGTTCACCGAACCTCTCTTTAACACTTCTCAATAGAATCTAAAACAATAACGGATGCAAGATGAGGTAAGAGTATTTAGAATCATAACTCCTAAACTCTCTCACTCGAGATCTCATGGCGATCTCCATAGAAGGACTCATGGTGTCTCTTCAATCACATACAACATCAAGCATAAAGAGAAATGAAAACGAGAAAAACAGTATTTATATAACTCTCAGTCTCTAACCGTAAAGCCTCTCAGAGTATTTCCCTTTAGTGTTTGACTTCTATGCTTTCTAGGAACGTATCACACACCTTCTCTCGCTGTCAGCTCCGGTAGAACAACATCACTAGTGGGAACAGGAGGAGCTGAAGATTTTGGTTTCCTTTGGCTTTTGCAAGGTCTCTTTCTTGGTTTCTTTTTCCTCAAATTAATCCCGGAAGAGCTTGGTTCCGAGAAACCTGCTCTACATACCGTTGGATCAACCTGAGAAAACATTGAACCCGAAATGAAATTGTCCTCAGAGCCTTCAGATTGAGTGACCTTACTGAAAGGAACCAGTGGCATCGCCATTCCAGCTTTGATAGCTCCTTCCAATGCTTTATGTTTCTCCTGAGCTTCATAATCAAAAACCCTTCCCTTTCCTTTATCTACACCATGAGACACAGACGGTAATGGCTCCAAACTGAGAGCTATAGGATTCTTTTCACTTTCAGCCACTGATGATTTGACCCTTTCCTCACGAATCCTTCTCTCCGGTCTCTCCAAAACCTCTGGGGCTATCTTAAGCTTTCCTGTTACAGAACTCACTCCAACTTCATCTTCTGTCAACACCCCAAAGAGAGGATCCGACTCTTTGATTACCTCTAACACCTTTTCTTGAGCTTTGTCTTGCCCATTCTTGATCAGTAACGGACACCTATCTCGATCATGAGTTAGACGCTGGCAAGAATAGCATCTTTTCTGGATTCTCTCAAAATCATAGCGAATCGTCACTGAACCACCGGTTGGTAAATTCATCACCTTCGATCTCCTGACTGGATTCGAAACATTAAACAAAACTTTCACTCTTACATACTCCTTGTTCTGAGGCCTTGTAGGGTCAAAAGCAACCTCCTTTACCTCACCCACGAAACCTCCAAGAGCTGAGATAGAGGCAAGAGTATAATGATTGACAGGGATGTTTCTTATTTGGACACAAACAGGTATGAACTGCAAGTAGTTCGCCGGCGGGAATTCAACCCAACGATCAATGGCTAGAGTCCATCCATTATACGTCCATACTCTCTTCTTCAAGATCTCCTCCAAATCATGTTCAGATTTGAAGAAAAACTGAAACCTCTCCTTAGATAATGCAACCCCACGAACCCGTTCGTAGAGCTGCCATATTCTAGGCATATCCAAGATCAAACTCGACATTTTCTGACAGGCGGGATTCAATAGCCTTCCCATGATACTCAACGCATTGTTTCCATTAGAGTAGTACTGTGGCAAATCTGGCAAATCGAAAGGAGCGTCTTCTTCCTCTTCAAGCGAAAGATCCATTATAGCTTTCCCAATGCTAGTAGACATACTTCTCAGTTAACTCCCAAACACGAAAAAAAACAAGCGCTGAAACTCCCTGAAGATCTAAAACCAAGAGGGCACGGTGCTCGAGACAAGAAGGAGGAACAAACCCTAATTACCAAAGACGATTTGTCTCAAAAAGTCTCTAAACGACAAAGAGACTCTTTGACCCAATGATAAAACGCCGACACAAAGCCAAAAAACATCTCTATTTCGCTTTAGTGAAAGACACTAACTCAAAAAGAGAGTCCCAATTTGAATTCAAAAGTTATACTTCTACCTAATGTTTTCATCACTATAGTTTTAACATCTTTGACAAAGAGACTCTTTGAACCATATGATAACGGTTCAGTTCGGTTTAGGTATCAGATTTTTCGGATATTGATTTTTTTACCAAAATGAACGGGTTTAATTGGATAAAACTATATTATTTCGGATAATTCAAATAATTCGGATCGGTTCAAGATTATATATATATATTTTGAAATTTCGGTTAATTTTGTGTTTATTTTTATTAAAAAGAAGGGGTATGGTTCGGTTCGGCGAATCGCACCAAACCAAACTGAGAACCGAATGTATTTTTAATCCGCAGCCGAACTGAAAATTGAAAATCTCGGTTCAGTTCTGTTTTAAATCGCAGGCTATCCATATGTATTACAAATTTTATTCTGGCAACCATCGTATGAATTTTCCGGACAAATGTTTGCAAATCTCCAATCACTAGTTATATGTTATTTGGAGAGACATATACATACATAGTCACATAGATGACATATATTCCACCCAAACTTGTTTCAATCGCTTAGGTCCCAAAAAAAAAAAGTTGTTGTATTTAACAATTATTGCATTCTAAAGACAGTAAATTCCACACCCGTAAACCAAAAAACCAATCCAAGAAGTAATCAGATCAGTCATATATTAAAGAAAAAATAACCCTTGTAGATCACCAAACAACTAATCTCTACACGATGTTTTCTTGTATAACAAGAAGCTTTAGGTCAAAAATTCCTCCTCAATATCATATCACGAAACAAACAAACCTGAAATAGCTTCTCGAAAGATGTAAGATCCATAATCGAAGGAAGAGAGGGCCTTTTAGCCTTTTACTGTAATGTCAAGATTCTTCTTTGTTCAATCTTGGGAAGAGTTTCTGTTCCCGAGCTTTCTTCTTTGCAAGGGCTTCTTCGTCGAGGATTTGTATCGGAAACCATTCCGGTAACGTGATTGAATCGATGTTACGCACTCTCTCTAACAGAGGTTTTGCTCTAAGGCTAGCGTAATCAAATGCTGTGCCCAAAGTGGCAAAAGCTATAGAGTAGCGTAATGCACCACGGGGTCCTCCTGCAAACACCGTCAAGATCATATAATGTTAATTCCAAGCTCAATAAAACAGGCTCACAGATCGTAAATTCAGCAAGATGAAATGGGATAATATAATTAGCATAGGTATTAAGTTGTGTAACTTGTGTTCTTAAAGTGAAAAGAACTTCCTTGGTCAGATTGCTTCAGACTAGAGAGTTAATTCACAGATTAAGACACCAAATTCTTCCGAGATTCATTTAAGATTGGACAAGAAATCAGACAAAGACCACCGATGGCTGAATTCATAAAATCGATGTGTTCTGATTTTCAAGTAACTCTCACCAAAATGAGATAATATAAGTAGAGCATTGTTGCTTAGTTTTGATCTTAAGGTAAAAAAGCACTTCCTGGATCAGACTGCTTCAGATTAGAGAGTTAATTCACAGATTTAAGACATCATTAAGTTTGGACAAAGAATGAGGACAAGAAAGCAGACAAAGAAGACATCAAACAGATACCTATTTCATGACTGACATATTTGGTTTGATTACGATAACAAACCTTGAAGTCGTCCTAGTAACGCGCCACTGAAAAGACCACCAATGGCTGAATTCATTAAATCGTTGTGTTCTGATTTTCTAGTAACTCTCACCAATTCACGAGCTCCTGCGAAAACAGAATAGATTTGTGAGGTCACAGTCTCACTTAACTATGACACTCTCACTTCTTCTGGAAACGACAAATCTAAGATCTTTGCCATAAGCAATGCAGAGAGAGTTATTAGGTACCACAATAGCAACCAGCAACGATGGCGAAATTCGTAGCATAAGTAACAGGTATATTCGGATGAGCTTTCCTATGTTTTGACAGTAATCCAGCTCCTCCTCCAGTTACTCCTGCATACGAAAATCCAAAAATCTCACATTCTTGCACACTCCTAATCCAAAAATCCAAAAACGCAGAAGTTACTATCCTCTAAAAACCCTCAAAAGATAGCATAAAGCTAAGAGTCTTATCAATCCACAAACAAGTTTTTGCCAGAAGAGAAAATCTCAGACACAGTTAAGAATCACAAATAACCGATCAATCAACACTCTTTAACACTGTGTAATGAGTATTTTGGTAACTACAAGCCACGATTCTCTGCTAATTTTCGATGATTTCTGCAGCAGCAATAGCAACAATACTCATATGATAACTGATCCTAATCAAATATAGCATCGTATCATTTTCATTCTCTTTAGACTTCCTTTGAACAAAGAGAAAAAGCTCCAAAGAAGAAGAAGAAAATGGTGAAACCTGCGAGAAGAAAAACCTCACACAGATAATTTAATCGATCAACTTCCTTGGCACCTACAAGCTATGATTCTCTTCTCTGCTTGCTTTTACTGTATAAAATATTCTAGGAAAAATTTAAAAGCCCAACTAATCGCCATTTTGCGATACTTTCTGCAGCAGAAATTGCAATACTCATCTTGATCCCTAATCAAATAGAGCTTCCTTTGAACAAAGAAACAACGAAAAAAACTCCGAAGGAGAGAAAAATGTGAAACCTGCGAGAAAGGTAGGGATCAATAAACGCTCTGATAACGAAAGTGATTGCTGGATCGGCGTCGGAGGATGAATCGATTGTTCTGGGAGTTTTTTGGGATCATCAGATTCCATTTTTTACTCAGTTTTCGAATCTTTGCGAGTCGAATTTTTCACTAAACTGTTGCTATGGTGATTCTCGGGTTTTGTTGACCCTAAAGAGAAACCGAACCCATACCCGATTTGAAACCTGGACTTGATAAATAACTTTTTTAATTGTGTAATCAGTCCATAAGATATTCCAAATTGTTTTTTATCCTATGATCTTTATAAAATTGACAAATAGCCCGCTAAGACTCTAAGACCATCTCCAATATTGCCTCTAGTTTTTATTTTAAACTAGATTAAGACCTACATATTTTTAATAATATTTTTATTTATAAATAACTAAAAAAAAAAAAGTACATGTTACAACATATTTATATAATTGATTAAGATCTGAATAATATGCGTTCAGTTTTATATAATAAGATATAGTTTTTTTTTGTCGGCAAATACAGAGTTCTTTAAAAATAAAATAAAAGTTTGATTTTGTTACTTCTATTTCTTGCTTTAACATAAATATTGAAAGTATATTCTATTTTACTATTTTTTATTAACTTCTAACATAACATTTTACTTTTCTAATATAAAAATTCTATCCGAGGGAGATGAGAGCTTGTTGGCTCGGGATTTATGGAGAGATGGAGTAGGCTGGGAGCTTGATAAGATTGTTCCATATGTGCATAATAATGTTCGGTTAGATCTGGCGGCGGTCGTGTTGGATAATGTAACCAGAGCTCGCGATCGAATTTCCTGGGGAGAGTACTCCAATGGGGGATTTACTGTCAAGTCGGCATATGCTTTAATTACATATGCTTTAATTACTAGAGATGAATGTCCAAACCAGCGAATGGACAGATTTTTTTATCGGATATGGCGTGTCAAGGCCCCGGAGAGGGTCAGAACTTTTCTTTGGCTAGTCGGAAATCAAGTGATAATGACCAATGCAGAGAGACATAGGAGATATCTCTGTGAATCTGCGATTTGTCAAGTATGTAAAGGTGGAATTGAAACGATTCTTCATGTGTTGAGAGATTGTCCGGCGATGGCTGGTATATGGGATCGGATCGTGCCGCCAAGGAGGAGACAAGTATTTTTTGCTCAATCTGTACTCGATTGGGTCTTTGATAACCTGGGTATTGATGATGAGGTACATGAGACTTACTGGTCCACGATGTTTGCTATGGCTGTGTGGTGGGGGTGGAAATGGAGATGTGGGAACGTGTTTGGTGAGAACAGGAAATGCCGTGATAGAGTGAAGTTCATAAGAGAGTTGGCGAAAGAAGTGTCTAAGGCGTATCGTAATAGCCGAGATTCGCACGCCGGAGGAACTCGGGTGGAATCGATGGTCGGATGGGTAGCACCAAGGGCTGGCTGGATTAAACTTAACACTGATGGAGCTTCGCATGGCAACCCGGGTTTGGCCACGGCAGGGGCAGTGTTGCGGGATGGGGAAGGCAATTGGTGTGTGGGGTTCGCGGTGAATATAGGTAGGTGTACGGCACCTTTGGTGGAGTTGTGGGGGGTTTACTACGGCTTATTCATGGCCTGGGAGCGCAAAGTATCATTATTGGAGTTAGAGGTGGATTCGGCGTTGGTTGTCGGTTTTCTTAAGACAGGGATTAGCGAGGCTCATCCTCTGTCCTTCCTGGTACGTTTGTGCCATGGCTTTATTTCGAGGGACTGGATAGTCCGTATTACACATGTGTATAGGAAGGCTAATTGTCTAGCAGACGGATTAGCGAACTATGCGTTTTCACTACCGTTAGGTTTTCATTTGTTTACTGATGTTCCGAATTGTGTTGCCTCAATTCTGAGAGATGATGTTATGGGGGTCATGCGCTCTAGACAAATTCGTTTGTAGTTTTTTTTTTAATTCAATAAAATTTGGGAGTTTGTCTACCTTCTTCGACCAAAAAAAAAATATAAAAATTCTACCCACTTATTATATTTTTAAAAAATATTCAATAAAATTGCAATATTATTTGATAAACTTTTATTATACAATAACATTTCACTACACCACATAACTGTAAAACAAACGACTAATACATTTTTTATTTAAATATTATTATTAACTTATTTCTCCTATTATTAATTTCGCCTCAAGTTATATATTTTTAATTTATTATTTCTTATCTGATGAACAGTGATTCCAGCTCAAGCACAAAGAAGAAGATGAAACGAGATTTTCTTATTCATTTTCTTAAATGTTAACTCTGTATAACTTAAACTTATATATACAGGCTCATGACATGGTTTACTGCTAACTGTCTAACTGATTATCGTTAACAATGAACCAACTAACCAACTCATTCTAAACCAGCTAAACCAAGTATATCATAATACACATTCCCTCATACTTCAAATCCTTCTTGCCTAGCCATCTCAATCAGTCCTCTCCCTTCCTTAGTAGCTCCATGTCGTTGAATTCTCTTGCCATCACCCGACCAAATCGAGTTTTTGTAGGAAAAAACAACGATGGTGGTGAGCAAAATATTGATGAACTGCATGAAGGACCATGGCCTCACGAAATGCTCAAATGCTGCAAATATAACCGAGACTAGCCCATCGAGCCATCCAAAATCTTCACCCAAGTCGATCAATCTAAAGATTGAAACAAAGGCAAGTAAGCAAAAAAAAAATTTAGAAAGATTTCCAAATCCACTTCTTTAGGGTCACATAACACATCACCAATAAGAACTATCAACCTAAGTACCAAAATTATCTATCAGAGACTCTTTAGTTGACCAATTCTCTTACATGGTTCAAGAGCTTCCCTAACTCTAGCTAGGCTATTAGACTTTCAGTTTAGCACGATACACATCTCTACCATAGCAATTATAACAAGAGTCATATAGTAAAGAGTTTGAAATATAACACCGTGTATGTGTACCGACGATAGTGTTCAAATTCGGTTTAGGGTAATACCCGCGCATTGCGAGGAATTGTAGTTTTGTAACGCCAAAATGTACAAATTCTTATTTTAATATTAACTATAAATAAAAATGATAGTATGTAATAACCAATATAATTAAATCTAATCATCAATTTATCTTTTTAAACAATCGCTTTATTTTTTTCTTTTTGCATTTTCATGATTTTTGGTTTTCATTTTCTTATCATACAAAATAAATTTAGAGTTATTCAAAAAATTTCTGTTGTTTCAAAAAGTTATTTAGATTGGTGGAGAAAACACTTGTTAGATTTTAAGTTTACACTTGTTAAATTTTAAGTTTTGTTATACTTTTGGTTACTTTTTGTCATTATTTTTCAATTAAGTTTGGTTTAAATTATATATTAATTGTAGTAATTATTTGTGGATTTCATAATTATATTTTGATGTTGATGTGGACAGTATAAGAGGAGAGAAAACTCTCATTTATATACATGATTTCTAGAAACTTAGAAAAATAGTTTAAGTTAATTTTGAGATGGACGTGCATAGTTGATTCCTAAGGAGTATGTCTCTTTTTTTAATTATCTGGACGAATTTGGTTTACTCCGAGTTAATTTATGGGTGTTTTGGGTGTAAATGAATGATTGACCAAGTTATTAGTTTTTGAGCATTATTAGTTCAAAATTAGAAAACTAAGAAAGATAATTTTTTTTAAACCATAGATATCCTTATGATTTAGCTTAATTACACAAAATGTCATTGTCTTGAAAAAATGAAAAAACAATAAAAACTATCATGTTAACCCGTTTATGATATTATAGAAAATATGTGTTATTGTTTATCGAACTTTTTTTTATCATAACAAAGATAAACGAAATTATATCGATAACTACTTAACTAACTTTGTTATTGATTAACTTCCATATTAACATCCAAAATTTATATCATATAAAAAACCAGTAAGCGTATCACAGAAAACATGAAAATACAAAAATATGAAATTATTATGTTAAATTAGTTAACATATCGAAATTAATATGTTAACAAAGTTATCATAACAAAGTTATATAGATTTATACTGATAACCTGTTATCTAACTTTGTTATTGATTAACTTTAATGTAACTGAACACATTAAAATCTTCCAAGTTATATGTTAACAAAGTTATTATAGCAAAGTTATTTAGATTTATAATGATAACCTATTAACTAACTTTATTATTGATTAACTTTAATGTAATTGAACACATTAATTAAAATCTCCCAAGTTATATGTTAACAAAGTTATGTAATTTATACTGATAACTCATTAACTAACTTTGTAATTGATTAACTTTAATGTAACTGAACATATTAAAATCTTTAAAAAAATTGAACACCGGTGATTATCATCGTCAACACCGTTAACGACAATATCAATGTTACCAATAACAAAGAAGTAATAAGTGATATGTATAAAAAGAAGGTGAAATGAGAAAATAATTATTTGACTTATTGGTTACCATATGCTCATATTTCCCTTAATTTATCCAATTTCTTCCTTTTTTATTTTCCGTTTGTAAACTCATACACATATTGTTTAACCTTGGTTCGATATCAAGAATTGTTGATTCTTTTTTGCAAATAAATCGTTCTTCAAATTGAGCAACCAATCAAAAGGTTCTTCATTATTGTGTGGCTGATAAAAACTGAAATAATTTCTAAAATTTTAATTACCAGAACAGATAATTCTAATAACCAGATAATTACCTAGCTTGTACTTTTACTTATTGGAATAACTATCATAATTCAAATATATAATTTATTTATTTTTATCCGAAAAGTTTGGGTAATACGAGTCAGGTACGGGTAGAATTGAATGATCCGAATCGAAATGCAAAGACCTATATACATTTCTCTTCTCAGATCGTTATGATATACTTGTATAATTTTGTTAAAATTTTCAAACTCAGTTTGATTATGATATATGTATGAGAGTGGGTTTTAAATAAAACTAAACTAGATGCAGTATTTTTAGAACTAGTACCATAAAATAAAAGCATCAAATATAATAATAAGTCTTTGTCTGAATCAGTCAATAGAACTACAAAAAAATTCTATGAACTTCAATATATATCTCTTGAGCTTTCTTGTATGTCAACATTGCTCTCTGTATTTGAGTCTTTTAGCCTCTACCTGTAAATTATAGGGAGGTTCAATCTTCTGCAAGAAAATAGTTACATTTTTGTGAATCTTCTTCTTCTTCTTTAGGAGGACAATGTACCAGAACTCGCATTGATCTCCTTATCCTCAGTTACACGTTCCGCATCGAGTTCCTCATGCTCTATCCTTCTCTTAGGTTCTGCAATATTCATAGAGAGCCAAGCAAATGAAAAAAATCTACATTATGGTTGCTTAAGAAGTTGTAAGTAAACTCTTACTTTTGTTAGTGATTGTTTGGCGCGTGCAAGCCAAGAACTCTTCCCAGGTTTGTTGTTTGAGTTCTTGTTTATCCTCTTCCGAGAGCTCAAAGTTTGGATCCCTTCCACACATGAAAGCAGCCCTAATAGAGGTAAATAATTGTCAATAGAAGTGATTTTAGTTGAATTTTACTGAAAATAACATATTCAAGAATCTGAAGTTTACCTATCGTATAAACGAGCAGCCTTTTCTTGAGAAGAGAAAGTTCCCAAGTGGATCTGTCGCTTGTCGACTTTAATGGCGGCTTGCCATTTCATGTTCTTGTAGTAGACTCCTCTCATCAAACATGGTTCTTGGTTTTTTACTTGCTTTCTTTTATGCTGCTTTCTTCGTTTCAGAGGCTGGTCTGTAAATGGGAGGTAAATCATTTACACATATCAGACACTACAAGGTTAATTGATTAGTTAGTAGGTGAGAAAATCAGACCTGACTCGCCTATGTTTTGCTCCCGTTCTGGAGAGACAGAACCAGAATCAACCGGTGAGACATCTGAGATGTCAGACCTGAAATGCATATGTCTTGATCGAGTTCTCTGGCTCTGCAAGCGCGACACTTCTTCAAGAGGATTTTTCTGCCAAACCAAAAGAAGTGCTAATCGATCACTTAAAACCGACTAAAGCAACTCAAAAGAGGACTTGAATCCACACAGATAGTGTATCTCTTCTTTCTGACTTCAAGATTTAGTTACATGAAACTGCTAAAGTAAAGCGAAAGCGAGATAAGATCACATCACTACACCTTGCAGCCATTCATGTCTTACCAATCATAGATCACAAATGAGACTATCAAAACTCGTTAATACCACTTGAATCGCTATATCGAAAACATTACCTCCTCTTTAGACTGTTTAACCGTTTCTGATGGCCCGGGATCAGAAGCTGCTCTGCCATTAGGATTTGGAATCCCAGTGATCATCTCCTCAGCAGTTAGGAAAGGAAGCGGTGTCACATAACCATTTGGTCCTACAACGATCGAAAAACTAGTTGATAAACTCTGCATTATGCTAATGTTGGACCATATAAGCAGAGTCAAGAACAGTTTTTTTCACCACAACAAAGTCCCAATAGCCTTCGTCTTCGTACGCTCACCATCTTGACTTTTGAAATGTTTTGACTTCTCTCCTATAAACCACAACAAAACACTGATCAAGCTCACAGAAACATAGTTCCACAGAAGAATGCTTGTAAGTTGTAACCTTAACACAAAACATGAAACATAAAACCATAGAAACCGAACAATGACATGGAGAAAGAGTTGTAAACAAGTGATTGCTAGAAAGTATTCCACAAATATTATCTCCTATAGACCACAACAAAACACTGATCAGCTCACAGAAACAGCTCACAGAAACAAGGTTCTACAGAGGAATGCTTGCAACCATAACGCAAAACACGAAACATAGAAGCATAGAAACTAAACAAATGTACATGTCGAAGCACTGATCAGTTCAAGAAACAGCTCACAGGATAGTTCGATAGAAGAATGCTTGTAACCGTAACGCAAAACAAGAAACACAGAACCATAGAAACTGTAAAACAAGTGATTCTAGAGAGTGTTAAGTTAGATTCCACAAATACGCCAACTTTGAGACCACAAACTGCAGAAGTCAGCTAGATCCAAAAGTCAAGAGAACTATCATCAAAACCCATAAAAAAGTAAGTGAAGATAATGAATCGATTTGAATCTGTGCTCGATTCGGTGGTATGAAGTTGAATTGTGGATGAAAAGGGGAAATTTGACTAATCAATGAGAAAAGGAAGTAACTTTATAATGGCCAAAGACTTTTTATCCAAATCTAGTCAACCCCTCAATGAGAGAAACCAAATCAAACCTACTACCACACCACCTTTTTTCATGGATTGACAAACAGTAAAACAACGCGGCGAAAAGAAAGAGCTTTAAGAAGGAGACCAATCTCAGAAAAGAACAAACACAAGAAGACAAAATTTTCAGGATTAGTCTCTGCAGAAACAGAATCAACCACCAATGACAAATATGAAAAACAAAAAGCACAAAACTAGAACAGACCCATTGTCTAAAAACTCATCAGAAGCTAACCAATTACATCAAAATCAAAGCTTGATGAGGGGGAAAAAAACAGAGACCGGTTCAAGGGAAAAACCGGAGAGATTTTCTTCAGGAAAGAAAAGGAAAATTTGAGTAAAAAAAGGGAAAAATTGAGATACCTTTAAGACGGAAAAGGAAGAAAGGTGGTAAGTGATAATAAGGTCTTATATAGTTCTGGAAATTACTTTTTTGGTTATTGAACAAAAGAAACAAAAACAAAAGAAAGAGAAGAAGAAGAAGAGTCTATTGTGTTTGGGTTGTGGTAGTGTTTGAGGCTCATGCATCTACCACCTTTGGCCCTCTTTTTATTTGGTTGGTAAAACGCTAAAGAAAGAAGAAGGAATATTAAATATTTGGTATTTTTAAAAAATAAAATATTTATTTTTAATTAGGACTAGATAAATGCTGAAAATAACATAAATATATTGGGGATGGTTTAGCGCGGCTAAGTTAATTCGTGGCTCTTCCCGTTCTCGTAACATAAACTTTTTTTTTTTTAGATTAATGTTCATTAAAACCAAATTGTAGACACAAGGATCGAGCCATTAGCCGGTTGAAAACACATTTTCACCGAAGACATCACACAAGCCAGAAAAAACTACTAGATAAAAACTAGAATTCAAAACCATGAACGAAAACAATTAAGAAAAGGGATTAAACAACAAATATTTCTAGGTTCCTAAACAGAAGTCCCAAACTTAAATTTATTTGGGCTTGTGTTTTTAATTTGGGTTTTTATTTTCGGAGATTTTGATATTTTTCGCTGGATTCTGTAATTTTATCTTTGATATAATATTAAACATCAGATGAGAAAAACAAAAAAAAACATTAAAAGCTTGGAAAAGCCCATGAGGTTTGAAAAAGTTGAATCAAGGAAGGGAACGTGTGATTCTTCTCCTATTTTATTTGCATTACCACTATGCCCTTTTTCCCTTCATCTTGGGCTTGGGAGTTACAATATTATACTGGTCAAACTATATATATTTTACCAAAAGATTCAAGACTTTTAACACATGATTTTTTCGGAACAAAGACTAGAGCATGTAAATTAGTTTGCTTGCTAATATTGGAACTTGAAATCGTGACCATTTTTTTTCATCTGAAAGATAATTCATTGATAACAGAGTTAAACAAATATTGTTATTAGTGATATGTTATTGTGGACATTATGATTAGGATGACCATATATGTGTTTAGAAACACGTGTATTTGCGAATGTTGTAAATGTGGAAATAAAGAAGAAGACCAAATCTGTAAAAGGAATGGAGGGACATAAATAGAAATACAATGGGAAGACAAAGATATTAGTTAAATTTATTCATTGATTGGGGGAAAAAAAGAGTGACGCCACCGACGAACTTTTCATTGGACATTACATAGACAGATTACATGTAAACCTTTACGTTTGGAACATCTCACTAATAACAATATTTGTTTAACTCTGTTATCTCAAACTCTATTTCTTGTACCAATCAAGTCCTCAACTCTGAGTTCCAAATCAATGACGAAGTTTTTTTTATCCAAGGAACTTTAACAACGCCATCTTCCAACCACGGGTCCAGCTAAACCAGAATAGACACCCCATTACCGGCTCCAGCCAAAGCAACCTGTAATTGGAGGATCTTGTCATTAGCATTTATGTTGTTAGTATTTTTCCACTTACTGAGGGCAATACTGAACCCAACACTGTTTAATTGCGGTTTCCAAGCTCTAGAAACTGCCTCTTCAACATCCGGTTTATTAAGAAGTCTTCTATGAAATCTGAACCGGCCACGGTAAGAGTCTTGAGACTCAAGCAGCTTGATCAAAACCGGTCTGTGATCAAATCCTCTCAAATCCAGAAAAGATTGATTGGAAACCGGAAATTGAGAGAACCAAACCTCATTTCCAAAACCTCTATCAAGAGGACTTCGAATCCACAAATCATACCTTCTACCCACCTAAGTGAAGCTATTACCATGGCTTGGTAACTCAATCATTTCACAAGTCTGTAACATTTCCGAAAAGGCTTGATTAGGCCTGGGCATATTATCCGGATCCGAAGATCCGATCCGGTACCGAACCGAAAAAACGGATTTCGGATCGGATAAAGATCCGGCTAAATACCCAATCGGTACCACTTATAAAATCATTTCGGATATCGGATCGGATCGGGTTTTAACCGAGATCCGATCGAAGTACCCGTATAACCCGAAGTTTCTAATCCCTAATCCCCTTTCACTTGCCTTTGTCGATTAATTTCGGTTATTTTTTCGGATTTTCATATCTTTCGGATATGTTCGGATAATTTTGGATACAATCGGATACAAAAAAAACATGTTCCGAACCGAAACCAAAAATTTTCGGATCTTTACAATAATAACCGAACCGACCCGGTACCGATCCGGTACCGAACCGAAATTTGTAATATACCCGATCGGTACCACTTTTCCTAAAACCAAAATATCCGAAACTCGAAATATCCGACCCGAACCCGAACCGAATACCCGAATGCCCAGCCCTATGCTTGAACACAGAGTCATTTCTACTAGGACCACCAATTTTTTCACCATTGTGGAGCCGATAACTATATGGGCCTTTACTATCTTATAAAAAAAGGTTCACTTTGGCCCGGTTAAATAGAGAAAAAAGGGAACAAAGAGCTTCAACGCTAGTTCTATCACTTGCGTTGAGTAAATCGCTGTAACGTAGAGAAACCCTAATTTCGTCTATTTCTCCGCCATGGAAGAAGTCTGCGAAGGAAAGGAGTTCTCATTTCCTCGTCAAGAAGAGAAAATCCTCTCGTTCTGGACCGAAAACGATGCATTCAAGACTCAGCTCAAACGAACCGAGAATCTCCCGGAGTACATCTTCTACGACGGTCCTCCTTTCGCCACCGGTCTTCCTCACTACGGACACATCCTCGCCGGCACGATTAAAGACATCGTGACACGGTACCAGACCATGACCGGTCACCACGTCACGCGTCGGTTCGGGTGGGACTGTCATGGCCTCCCCGTCGAGAACGAGATTGATCGGAAGCTGAATATTAAGAGGAGAGACGAAGTGATTCAGATGGGGATTGATAAGTATAATGAGGAGTGTAGGAGTATTGTGACTCGATATGTTGAGGAATGGGAGAAAGTGATTACTAGGACGGGTCGTTGGATTGATTTCAGTAATGATTACAAGACTATGGATTTACCGTTTATGGAGAGTGTTTGGTGGGTTTTTTCTCAGCTTTTTGATAAGAATCTTGTCTACAGAGGCTTCAAGGTTTGGCGTTTTTGTGTTCCTCTGGTTTTGAAATCTGGTGAAATCGATTTGTGTTTGAATCATTTCTGTTTTGTGCAGGTTATGCCGTATAGTACTGGTTGTAAGACGCCACTATCTAATTTCGAAGCGGGACAGAATTATAAGGTTTGAAATCTGGTGAATCGATGTTAAATTTAGCTTCTGTTGCATATTTTGATCTCTGATATTTGGTTGAATGGGTGTACAGGAAGTTCCTGATCCGGAAATAATGGTGACGTTTCCAGTTATTGGCGATCAAGATAATGCCGCTTTTGTGGCATGGACTACTACTCCGTGGACACTTCCAAGCAATCTTGCTTTGTGTGTCAATGCAAAGTTTGTTTATTTGAAGGTTCGTAACAAGAACAATGGGAAAGTGTACGTGGTTGCTGAATCTCGGTTGTCAGCTCTTCCCGCTGATAAGCCCAAAGCCAAGTTAGCTAATGGACCTGTTGGTGATACCAAGAAAGCAAATCCTAAAGCGAAAGGTGCTAAGCCCGAGAGCGCAGCTGATTCGTATGAAGTTTTGGAAAAATTTAATGGAGCTTCCCTGGTTGGGAAGAAGTATGAACCTTTGTTTGAGTACTTTAGCGATTTCTCAAGTGAGGCCTTTCGGGTAGTAGCAGATGATTATGTCACTGATGACAGTGGTACTGGTATTGTCCATTGTGCTCCTGCCTTTGGTGAAGACGATTATCGTGTTTGTCTTGTGAACAAGATAGTTAAAAAGGTTAGATTTGACTATGTTATCCTTATCACCCCTTTAACTTCAGACATGGGCTGGGTGTTCAAATTTTATTTTATTTTATTTTTCTTGGTTCAATTTCTGATCACATGACTAGAAAATATCACGTCTCATTCACTTGGGGTTTAGTTGATCTTGGATTTTAGGTTGGTAATCCCTGTCCTGGGGATTTCTTGGGGGTTTAAGAGATCACATTGTATGATTTATTGTTTTCTCTCCCTCTTGTTTAGGCTTAGAATATATTGAAGAACCAATGCTCATCTAGTCTACTCGACTGATTTCCTTTATTTGTAGTTTCTTTCTCTCGTTTAGGCTTAGAGTATCTTGAAGAACCCATGCTCGTCTACTCTACTGATCTCCCTTTACCTCATAATGTTAAATGTTCTATAAGTTTTTATCCTCCTCTTGCAGGGTGAGAATCTAGTTGTGGCCGTTGATGACGACGGGCTGTTTACTGAGAGAATTACACACTTCAGTGGCCGTTATGTCAAAGATGCAGACAAGGATATAATTGACGCCGTGAAGGTGATTACTGATTCTTAATGTCTGGAATAGGTCACGATGATTTGTCAAGTCTCTGAGAGGACCTAAGAGCATTTTGGACCTTTGGCTTTTTTTGTTAAATAACATTTCTTGTTATTTCAGGCCAAAGGCAGGCTTGTTAAATCAGGGAGCTTTACTCACTCATATCCATTTTGCTGGCGATCAGACACCCCTCTCATATATAGAGCTGTTCCCAGTTGGTATGGCTCTTGCTTCATATTAGCTTGAGCTAAGGTCTTAGTTATTGCATCATTCAGTGCTAGTTCCAGTGAGGCACTTTGTCTCTCTAGTCCTTTTGTTGAGGTTGGCTTAAGAGATGTAGGCTTTCTTCCTATCCGAGTCTTGTTGGCGTAAATGATGATCATAATTATTTTCATTTGATTATCTGGCAGCCTCTTTCCCGAGCTCGATGTACTATTCTGTTTTTTAGTAGTTAATCACCAAACTGTTTAGGATATATTGATTTCCCATGTTTTCGTTTCCTATTTTATATTCCATATGGAGTGAATATCTGACCTAAATGGCACGTAGAATTTAGCAACGATGTATGACGCTTATTCCTTCATTTTTTATGCGTGGTTAGGACTCTGAAGTTTGTTCTTGTTTGACCTGTTAGGTTTGTGCGTGTGGAGCAGTTGAAAGAACAATTGTTAGAAAACAATAAACAGACATACTGGGTACCTGATTACGTGAAGGTCAGTGGAAGAAAGGATCACTACATCTGAATATATTACAAGTTTAGTTTTTTAGATAAGTTACTGATTTGAGTTACTTGAATGACCTGCAACTCAGGATAAACGTTTTCACAATTGGCTTGAAAATGCAAGGGATTGGGCAGTTAGCCGAAGTAGATTTTGGGGCACGCCTCTTCCAATATGGATCAGCGATGATGGGGAGGAAGTTGTGGTCATGGATTCTGTTGAGAAGCTTGAAAAGCTCTCTGGTGTCAAGGTCTCTTCTTTTGTTGTTTGCATTTGTTTGTTTTGTTTCTGTCTGTCTTTCTGCTGCAACTACTTGTCATACACTATTGGAAGATAGTTTATTTTAAAAAGTAAACAGCAATTTACCAGCAGGTAGCTGACTGATACTTTAAGAAAGTCTACTGTCGCGATCTCGTTTCCCCTATATGCAATAACTGTTGTGGTGGATATTTGCTACTTCAATTGTTGGATAGCTCAATATTTTGGTTGATATCTGACTGTTTCTAGAAGTCTTCTTAATATGTTATGCTCTAATTTATGGCATCCTATGGCGTTTTTTTTCTTACTGGAGCATTTTAGATGTAAAAGAGTCTGATGCTCATTGGTTTTTCTGATGATTTATGGTACAGGTCTTTGATCTGCATCGTCACCATATTGATCAAATTACAATCCCATCTAGCCGTGGCGAGGAGTTTGGTGTGCTCCGTCGTGTAGAAGACGTAAGATGGATCCAAGTTTCTTTCATTTTATCAATAATCAGTGATTTTCTGGGGTATCCCATACTTATGCTTATCACGCTTTTTCAGGTTTTTGATTGTTGGTTTGAGAGTGGATCAATGCCTTATGCGTATATCCATTATCCATTTGAAAACAAGGAGCTGTTTGAGAAGAATTTCCCTGGTCATTTTGTCGCTGAAGGGCTTGATCAAACTCGTGGATGGTATGTCATTCCATATCTTGACTGTTGAGCAAAATATAAGCCATTAGATTAGTTAAACTTGCGTATTTAAAGATTATTCAATCGGTATTATGGTGGTTAAATACTTAAATGGTGAAAAACAAAAAAATGGTCTTTGCTTTCTATTAAGGTATTTGAGAAGAGAGTTTAACCTTTGACCTTCTAAAATTGCAAATTGGTCTTTATCATGTTGATAGGATTTCAACCCAAGATAGGTGCTAAAACCCATATCATTTCAGTTACATGTTATTGAAGAAGTTCTACATTGAGATATCGTCTAAGCTCTTCTGACAAATTATTTCTTACTTGATCTCTGGGTTTGTCCCGTCCCTTTACTGTATGGGATGATCTGGATCTTAACTATCCTCAATGATTGTACTTAGTTGAGTAATGAGATGAGGATATTGGATAGTGTGATCAGTAAAAAAATGTTGATAGTGTTATGTTTCGGAAAAAGCATAACAAGCAATTTATTTTTCTGCTAAGTAGGAAATTAATAATATCTTAACTTGTGGTTTGGTATCTACAGGTTTTATACTCTTATGGTGTTGTCTACTGCATTATTTGGAAAACCAGCGTTTAGAAATCTGATTTGCAATGGTCTTGTGCTTGCCGAGGATGGAAAAAAGATGAGTAAGAAATTACAGAATTATCCACCACCTTTGGAAGTCATAGATGAGTATGGAGCTGTAAGTTTTCACTATGATATTCTGCTTATTCAGCTTTTTTTTTTCCTTTCTATTTCTGATATTCTATAGCTATTGCAGCATGCATACGTGATGGTAGTGACTTTACTTGAACCTTGACAGGATGCTGTGCGATTGTACCTGATAAATTCTCCGGTTGTACGTGCTGAGCCACTACGCTTCAAAAAAGAAGGAGTACTTGGTGTTGTAAGTGATCGTGGTGGTTGATTTTATTGCTGCTTATTTGAGTAGATTACTAGATTTGTTGTTTGTCTGAATTATTTTGGTCCTGCATGGGGATTCACTAGGTTAAAGATGTATTCCTTCCATGGTACAATGCATATCGGTTCCTTGTTCAGAATGCAAAGAGACTTGAGATTGAGGGTTCTGGGCCCTTTGTTCCTACTGATCTGGCATCTTTAAAGTCATCAAACGTTCTCGATCAGTGGATTCACTCAGCTACGCAGAGTCTTGTCCATTTTGTCCGCCAGGAGATGGATGCATATCGGCTTTACACTGTAAGCTTATTTACATGTCATTTTCAGCATGATATGGTGTTTGTATTATAAAACAAGTTATCGCTGTGTCGTGGTATTTATCACATCTTTGTTTTTCCTTTTCAGGTGGTTCCTTATCTCTTGAAGTTCCTCGACAATCTCACTAACATATATGTTAGATTCAATCGCAAGAGGTTAAAAGGCCGTACAGGAGAAGATGATTGTCACACTGCTCTTTCAACTCTATACAATGTATGATAAATAGTTGTGGAGATTCTTTTATATGCATGGTCACCATAATTTGAACACTTGTAATAACTAATAATTGTGTATGGATTTTCAGGTGCTCCTAACTTCTTGCAAAGTGATGACTCCTTTTACACCTTTCTTCACTGAGACCTTATACCAGAATCTGCGGAAAGTGTGTGAAGGTTCTGAGGAAAGCATTCATTACTGCAGTTTTCCACAAGAGGAAGGAACGGTAATGCTAAGTCCATATCTCTATCTCTAAGGAAAAAAATACAAATTGTCTGAATTTTTGCTTATTTATATTTTCTTCTCGTGTTTAAACAGAGAGGGGAGAGGATTGAGCAAAGTGTTACAAGGATGATGACAATCATTGATCTTGCTCGGACTATTCGTGAGCAGCACAAAATACCCTTGAAAACTCCTCTAAAGTGAGTGTTATACTTTATCATTTTTCTGATTTGTATCGTTTCTGCTTTGTTAGCCTAAAAATGGAAAAAAAAGTTAATACATGCTTATCCTTGTTGTATCAGGGAAATGACTGTAGTCCATCCAGATGCAGAATTCTTGAATGACATAACTGGAAAACTAAGAGAGGTGTGTGGTGTTATAGGAAAATTGGTTTATCTTCATGAAGCTTTTAATTATAAATATACACATAAGAATTTTTTGTTAAAGTTGTTATTGAGGACTGCTTGAAGTCAGCAAAACATGTCTCTACAGCTGTGTTAGTTAAGAAACACAACAAAAGTAAAACATAGATATGTGGAAGAGAATGGCTTAAGGCTTGAGTGCATGCTAGGCTTTGCACATCAACTATTTATTCTTTTTTCATCAAAGAAACAGTTCTTCGGATTTATCCTCTTTGATTTTGCATTGCAGTATGTCTTGGAAGAACTTAACGTAAGATCTCTTGTCCCATGCAATGATACTCTGAAGTATGCATCTCTAAAAGCAGAACCAGATTTCAGGTTTGTTAAGTTTTCTTCTTGGGTTTTCCTTTTAATGCCAACGGAAATGTAGACTGCAGTTTTAATCGTTCATTCCCTCAGTGTATTGGGAAAGCGACTTGGAAAGTCAATGGGGGTTGTTGCAAAGGAAGTTAAAGAAATGTCTCAGGAAGATATCTTAAGATTTGAGGAGGCTGGGGAAGTTACTATTGCTAAACACTCGCTGAAGCTTACAGATATTAAGGTCTCTCATGCTATACTCTTTTCTTGTGGGATAGAATGAAGAATTTGCTGTAAAGAGTTAAATTCTGACACATTTCTTTCAACGTGTTGATCAGATTGTTAGGGTTTTCAAACGGCCGGACGGTTTGAAAGAAAGTGAGATTGATGCAAAAGGAGATGGTACGAATCTTAATTGATTACCACTTCTCTATTGCCAATTTATGTGAATCTTGATTGATTATCAGTGCTCTATTGTTAAAGATAATCTAAAATTTGCTATCGTTCATGATGCAGGTGATGTTTTGGTGATTCTGGATCTACGAGCAGATGAATCTTTGTACGAAGCAGGTGTTGCCCGTGAGGTAAATAGATATAACGTATCTTGTAACTTGTATACTTGCTATGGGTTCCTTTTTCTGTATCTTAACATTTTGTTTCCAGATAAAGCAGCTGTTTTTCCAATGTTGTGCTCATGAGCTTGCTTTCCCCGTGTTTTAGATCGTTAATAAGATTCAGAAACTACGGAAAAAGTCAGGTCTGGAACCAACAGACTTTGTGGAAGTATACTTTGAATCATTAGACGAGGATGAAGCTGCTTCGCAACAAGTTCTAAACTCACAGGTAACTAACGTTTGTTCTCCTTCTATTTGATGTGCAATTTTCCTTGAAAACCCCACGTTCTTATCACTTTCCAACATTAATAACGTCTCTTATCGTTCTTGTTTGGTGGGGCAGGAACGATACATTACGGATACAATTGGTTCCTCTTTACTTTCCTCTACTTTAATGCCATCACATGCAGTAAGTCATCAACACTTCTTCCACATCTTTTTTTCTTTTTTCTTTTTCACGTGGCAGAAAGTTAATGTTTATCCTCTCCCGTCTGTTATCTGGGCACAGGTCATAATAGCCGAAGAGATTTCTTTACCGAAAAAAAAATCGGAAGAGGATGTCCAAGCCGTTTCAAAGTTGTCATACAAGATACGTTTGGCTAGACCGCCTTTGATGTTCAATGAAGAGGCTATTCTTGCTTTATGCTCAGGTGAGTCACCATCTCATCAGACTGTGGATGCTCACCGTTGATTCTCTCTTTTAACGAATGCAATCTATGGTTTTCAGGAGATGCTAAATTTGCAACCGGGCTCAAAACTTACTTGTTGTCAAGGGATCATACGAATTTGAAATCAGAGCTCCAAGCTGGAGATGGCAAGGTTTGTCTTGTGCCATTTAAAAATGCTTTTGATAAAACCTTAAATTGGTTTACTTTTAACCTTTTTTTGTATGGATCTTGTAATGGCAGATTACTGTAAGCTGCATTGAAACGTTTCCTGCTGTGACGGTGGTTCTTGGCGAGCATCTGCATTTGTCAGTCTACGATTACTTGAGCACGAGGAACGCGTGAGCCTTCTCTCGGTTTTGGTTTGATTGATTTGTGGCAAGTCTGGTTATTATTTCGAACATTTTGTTCTTCCCATATCTTTACCTTTAAAGTGTTTATTTGTACAATACTAAACTTGTCCATTTCAAAATTAATTGGATTAGAGATGCGAGTACAATGACAAAAGTTGAAGATGTGATTCAAGAAACTTCCATGTTGCTTGCGGAATTCCAAAATCACCTGACCAAAAATAAATTCCAGCTACAATAAACGAGTTGGTCTTGTCTTTTTAAATTCTGCCCATTTAACATGTAAACCGTTTAGGTTTGAGTCTGTTTAAGCCCATTTAGAGATATAAACCTGTCGGGTACACATTGATAAATTTTAATTGTGGTATAGTAAAGATTCGATTAGATTATGTGCTCTTTCGTTGAGTACTGATTAGTAAAATGCCAAATGGTAAAAATGGTAATATATAAAGAACTTTCTTACAATGAACCCATCTAATGGAAAATCACTTGATGAATCTGGCAAAGTTGCTACTGATTTAGATGGAGAGTTCAGTAAAATGCCAAATGATTTACATCATAGCTTCCTTAGATGGACGCATAATCCGACCTGACAAAACACCCGCGATCCACTTGCTTTGCAGCTCAAACAAAAGCTGATGAATCCTAATTTTGTGTTGCACTCTCATACAAAAAGATCATGTAATTGCATTTCTTGAATATATAAACACATTAACGTTTGTTATTGCAATTTTTTTGGTTATATTGTTTTATTCTAAAATTGTTTTCTCTTAAGGTTATATTGCTTCTTCCTAAAGTATAGGAGCCACTTCAAATGCCTTTAGACTGGTTTTGTGTACATATTGGAGAAGTTAAGAAGGGAAACACTACTGATGGCATATGAAAACGTTCCAATCAAATTACAAAACGTTACCATAGTAGTGATCAATGTCGACACAAATTCAAAAAGGAAGCACACATAGTAGTCATCAACTTTGGACTTGCTTGCCTCAGAAGAAACCCATTGTACTCTTTTGGCATGAAGATAAGAAGCGGGTTTTGGTAGCTTCGTCTTCCCATTCCACACCTTCAATCCATTCTTCGTCTCGGTAGCCTATGAAGAGTCCATCTTCACCACTTTGGGAATCGAGAGGAAGCTTTTTCAGATTCCGACATCCGATTACACGGATTTCTTTTAGACATGGAAAGGGTAGAGGACTCCAATAGATATTCTTCAGCTTCGGGACACCAACTAACTTGAGAGAAACCAGGTTTGGAAAAGGAACAATCCCTGATTTTTCGCCTTCACGAGCTTTCTCTTTGTTTATTATATCTTCTACTTCATTTACAGAGCCAACGTCAAGACTTTTAAGATTTGGAGCAAACATCAGCAACGTCAATTCCCTCAGGCCTTTACAATCCATTATAACCACGTCAGAGAGGCTTGAGAAGCATGGGATTCTCGGATTGTGTAGAGGAGAAACCGTCTTGCTTTGGATGCATATCCTTGCCATCTTTATCTTAGTGACATTGCAGTTCCCAACGGTGAAACAACGAAGCTTGTCCATAGTTATTGGAAGTGATATTTCAAATGATTCCAGATTGCTATCCCTGATCAATAAAGCTTGTGTACAACTCGTCAACCTATGAGAGCTCAAAAACTTCTCCAGGACAAGAGGATTATCGAATCCTATGGATAAACTTTCTAAATGTTCCAAGGTTTCTAACTGCTCCACTGTGCCAAGATCCCATGGAAGATCAGAAGAAGATATGTTCAATACTTTCACATTACGCATCCTTGATATCCCATCAATACTCAAAAGGTCACGTGTTCCCTCCAAATCCAAGTGAATTAACTCTTGTAGACCCAAATACAAATGACGTGTACGAGTATATGACAAGTTGAGGTATTGCAAGGACCCTAGTTCTGATATCCCATCCGGCAGTTTAGAGAGATGTTTAGTATGCGATAGATCCAAAACGGCTAGCTTCGGCATGAATTTGAAGAATTCACTCGAGATATTTTCCAAATTCCCATATTGTAGGAGCAAAGTTGTGAGTTGGAGACATTCAGGACTGCCAGCGAGATGGAGAATTTTGTTATTCATCAATGACATCCTTCTCACAACGTTCCAATTCTCAACTATTGGCATTTCATGTAACCCAACACCTGCACGCACAATGAAGGCTTCTTTCTGTATCCCCATATCAGATGCGATCCATAAGGCCATTTCACGAACAACATCATGCATACACACACTATCTATTCCATATGAGTGAACCTCCTCCGTCAACAATGATGCACGAACAAGACTACCAATGATCTCAGAACCCTTGTTCTCAGCTCTTTCTATGCCTTCACTTCCATCTATAATCCTTTCGCATATCCAATAGTCTATCAATCTTTCTTTAGGAATTCTATAATCTTCATGAAAGAGAGCACAATATAGCAAACACGATTTGACATGCTCCTCCTTAAGATTATCATAGCTATATTTCAAAAGCGGAAGGATTTTATCTTCCATGCCAGAAAACTGGATGGCGTATGAATTCAAAACATCTACCGCGTGACGCCATTCTTTTATAGTCCTCTTGCACGACATGGTCTCGCCTATGACATTGAGCGCCAATGGTAGGCCACAACATTTTCTAGCAACTATTCTTGCAAGGTTGTGGATCTCTGGATTGCTTCCAAGCGTTATTTTTCCAACCCTCTTTTGGAATAAAGTAAATGCTTTATTGTCCCCCAAGCATTGGACTTCCATTGGTTCTTCGACCCCCATGCGCGCACATACATCCTGAGAACGAGTGGTGAATCCCACTTTACATCGGTTTTGTGTTGTTGGAAATGGGATTCCAATCTCAGCTAAATCCACCTTCTCCCATATGTCATCCAAAAACAACACAAATCTTTTTTTCCTTAAGAAATTGTATAAATGAATTCCCTTTTCACTTTCCTCTTTTTGTTTCCACTCTTCTCCATCAAGACCAATTTTCTGCGCAATTTTATCTTGAATCTTCTCTACACGTAACTCTTTGGACACCACAACCCAAATCACATATTCAAATCCAGACCTTATGTTGCTGAACTTATTGTTGATCTGTGTGAGAAACGTTGTTTTTCCAACTCCACCCATACCGTACAGACCCATAATACCAACTCCATCTTCCATGAGATGTTTCCATGCCTCATCAAGCATTGTTTCTTGACCAACAATTGTCGGTTGAAGAGGCCTTTCCTCCACCTCAGATGTTTGAGCCTTCTCAACGATCACTTCAAAAACTCTATTTTTGAGTTTCTCAACCTCCCTTAACATCAAGAAGACACTTTTCCCATAACGATAGCTCGATATTTTCTTAGAGCAAAACCCACAAAAACATAGCCTTTGAAGTTCAACATTTCTAGCAGTAAGAAGATCATTGACTTCTTTTTCGACAGTGTCAACTTTAGTAAGCCATACCTGGATTTCGGCAAGCCTTTGCAGACCTCTATCCTCCTCTCTTTTGACCCTTCTTGACAAATCATCTCGCTTAGCCTTGAGATCTTCCATGGTTGTCTCCAGAGCCGTGAGATTCTTCTTGAGATTGTGTATACAAGCTACTTTCTCGTCTAGCCAGTGAGAGACTTTTTTAATACACGGATCACATGGTATCGAGAAAGAGATGCCCGTTTTACAGAAAGGGAGTCGGAAATTTGAAATTTACTGCTCTGAACCAAAAACAGAGGATGCAGAGAACAAGAGAAGATAGACTTTGTTTTTCGGTCAAGAAAAAAAAAAGATAAAATAGTTTAATATTCTCGATCAGTGGTCCAAAGACGCGCATAGTTGAAAATCACTAATTTTCTAGGAAATTTCGTTAGTATCCTTTGTTTTATTTCCATAAGTATAGTCAAGGTGAACCGAATAATAATAGAATTCTGTTGACTTCGTGTATATAATCACAAGTGATACAAGCATATTTAATTGAGTTTTAATGCAGGACTGTCTTTACAATATCATATGCGAATGGAATAGTCGAACATGATCCCTCTTCAATACAATTTTTTTTGAATAATTTGTAAACTATATTATATAAATTGAAATTTATATTTAAAAAAAAAAACCTTTTTATCATATTAGATATATGTTAATTAAATAAAAACAATAATAATTTAAACATTTAATTATCACTTGTGGACATAAAATATCCCTTGTTTCTCGATCATTGCTCTTTCTATTTACGTTTGAGAAATTAATATATTATTCATTTAAAAATTACACAAAAATATTAGGGAAATTTCCTATAACAGCACATAAAAGGACAAAAATGTGATGGAAAAGTTGTGTATGACTAATCTTCCATTAGAGTTAACCAATTTATGTGGTGGTAGACTTGTATATGACTTAAATGGCAAAAGATTGATAAAGTTCCGGACCTGACAGACTTTTAATTAACAAATAAGTCAAGAGCAGAGTAATAGTTATGGAAAATATAACATGAATTGTTGAAATTTTGGTATGTTATAGGCTTATGGACCAACTTGAAATTTTTTTTTTTTTTTATTTGGCTCGATTAAAACTCTCAAAATATATGATTTATCGAGGAGATCATCAAAATTTTTAGATTAAATCAAGTTTTTTTGGTAGACGATTGTTTTTGGAGTTCGGATAAGGCATATTGTCGTTGCAGACTTGACTTGTGAAATGCAAACTTTGCAGGAAAACATCTAAGAACTAGAAGACATCTATGAAATTTCTTTACTAATTTCTTGTCTTTGTATTTCTTTCCTAAAACACACACTTCATTCGCAATTGCACTTATATTTGCACTAAAATCTTTTTATGTTGATAAAACAAAATTGTTTTTATAACAGACGGGAGGATAAACATTAACTTTCTTCCGTGAAAAAGAAAATATAATAATAAACAAAATGTGGAAGGAGTGTTGATGTATGACTTACTGCATGTGATGGCATTAAAGTAGAGGAAAGCAAATGGGAACCACTTGAATCCGTAATGTAATTGTTCCTGCCTCACCAAACAAGAACGGTAAGAGAGGATAGTAATGTTGGGTTTTCAAGGAAATTGCACATCAAATAGAAGGAGAACAAATCAAAGCGTAATAAGACCTAAGGGCACCCTCACTCTTAAGCTAGTAGCTTTTGTGGTGGGGTGAGATTCATCCAAAGGTATTTGGGGGCTTGGTTTGGGCACAATTATGAAATTATTTGGACCCATAATTTATTCATGCGGGCAATGAACCATTCGTAGAGTTCAAGTATACCCAAACATCATACTAATCAGTAGAATACACAAAACTTTTAAAATCTTTAGAATCTATCAAAATCGATAACTTGTGTTGATTTGCGTTTATTTACACATAAATCGCGTTTATAAAACTGCAATTAAGCTGTTCTTGAAAAAAAAAAACCACAATTAAACAATTTCCCTTAAAAGAAAAATAAAAACAGAAAAATAGAGAAACAGAAAATTAAAAAAAAAGTTATAGACTAAACAAATTAATATTAAATATAAAATTATATAAAAATATTTAACATATTTACTCTAATATATTATCTATATATATAGTAGGTACAACCACGGAGGAGTAGGGATGTTAGAATGGGTAAATCCACCCCATTTAGACCCGTCCCATTTAGACCCAACTCCATTTAGACCCAACTCCATTTAGACCCTAAACCCGTTAAAACTCATTTAAGTTTGGGGTCTAATATGGTTACCCATTTAGATCCATTAAAATTACACTTATCCATTTAGATCCATTTAAACCCATTTAATCTAAGTTATATATGATTTTTTTTTAAATGATGTATGATGTATATAAATAAATAATTTAAAAAAATAATAATTTAAAAATCTCATATTTTCTCCCCAAAAATAGTTACGTATTTTTTTTGCCAAAAACGCAGTTCTACATTTTCCGCAAAAAAAAATAATTACGTATTTTTAGCTTAAACATGATTTCGTGTTTTTCCATCAAAAATTAGATTTCATGTTTTCCTGCCAAAAAATTGAAAATCATTTGTTTTTGTTTAAAAAATGCATAATTTCATTTTTGTTGAAAATTTAAGAGAATTTTATTTAAATTATTAAATATAAAATTTACATAATTATTAAAAAAAAAAGATAAACGGGTCTAAATGGGTTATCTATTTAAGTTTTGTAATATCCATTTAATAAATGGGTCTAAACGGATTAGCCTATTTAACCCCATTAAACTTCATTTGATAAATAGGTCTAAATGATATAACATACCCATTTAAATCCACTAATTTCAAACCCATTATAACATCCCTACGGAGAAGGTTTTACATGATCTTTAGGATATGAATTTTAAAATAAGAAGTGAAATTTATACAAAAGGGAAGACTTTTATTAAAAACAATCAAAGACTCAAGAGAAACTCTTACAACTCAAGAACACTCAAGATTACTCACTCAACTTGGTTCTAACACTTCACCAAGTATTGTATTTATAGTACAAAGTTGAAGAAATATTCTCAAGCATATTCCTTCTCACACTTATCTTACAACCATACATTTATTCAACTCCCTCATAACCATACACTCACCTTCACAACTTTATTCACCCATTTATTCATTATTTTATTTTAATATTTGGGGTTTATGCTTGGTCACTGTGGTGAGACAGAATTTACAGGACATGACACACTTCATCACATAAAAAGAATGTGAGCGGATCACATGAATACAAGATCTGTTGTGGAAAAGTTCAAGAGAGTTATGAATGAATTATCTATTGCTGAAAGACAGCCGTTTTATTGATTCATATCAAGGGAAATTTGTTACAGATTCAAGTACAACAAAGGCAGAAGAAGAGAAAATGTTGTAAAACTTGGATGATCAAGTACAAACAAAAACCAAAACCAAAACAAAGGACCTAGACAAAAAAAAAGCAGCAGCATAATGTACAAGGAGCTCCTCCATTTGCAATGCAGTGATTATGAGGAGCAAACTACATGTGTTCCCAGCATAGTTAGTTAGTTACAAGCTTGTTTGTGCAAATCCGTTTCTATCTTTTTCGTGCCTTGGCTTGCCACATAAAGTCTGCGTTTCTTCAAGCTTGAGGGCAAGAAAGTATTGATAAGCTTTATCAAAGTAAGAAAGTTGACGTGGAGGATGATTTGACAATTTAGAAGAGTAAAGTGAAAATCTGGGAGGAGAAAGAGGGTTTGCAGTTGGAGGATGAAAGAAGTATTAAAGAGATGGTCGTCTTCATTAAGGATGATGCTTACTGTTGTTTGTTGTTTTCAATGGAGGAAGTATTGATAAGCTTAGCAATGACAATCGACATGAGATTGCTTTAGGATAACTAGATTTGTATTTTGCATTTAGTGTACTCGTATCTCTGAGTTTACAGCTTACATATCCGTGGAAGAAAAGAATTAAAGGATTCAATATTCTATCAGATCACCTGAGCGAAATCTTTGATTGCCTCACAAAGTCTTCAAAAAATCTAATTTGAAATAATAATTTGAGAGGTAACTATTTTGTAGTCTGATTTGCTAAAACTGTATTGAATCATTTTCTTTCCAAACATTGATTTCTTTTGTTTTGTTTTATATATATACCCAACTATGTCGAGAGTTATATAAAAACAAAACAAAAAACAAAATTGAATGAAATAGAGTTCTTGTTAGGTATTGTTCACTCACATTTTAGATGGTTTACATGTTCCTTTAATTTTTTTTTCGTATTTGAGACGGAAAATGTTAATAAGAAAATTGCGTTTGCTATAGGCTAATATCTATTACCTAACAAAGTCGATAAAGCTGAAACACTCAAATTTCTCATTCATATACTGCTTGTAAACGACGTAGTTTCTAAAAAGAAAAGGAAAATAAACGCTTCCCATTTAAATACTCCATATATATACTTATCAATCTTCAAACCCTAATTAGCGACTTTATGTATTTCTTTCTCTCCAAGTTTGCGTGACTATTATTGTTGTTCTGCGATGGGTTTGCCGTTCCGATGGAAGAGAAGAAGACGAAGCAAGGCACCGGAGATTCCTATGGATGTGGTGATGGAAGAGATCCTTACGAGACTGCCTGCTAAATCTCTGATGAGATTAAAGTGCGTCTCAAAGCTTTGGTCATCTCTCATCAGCTCACGATATTTCACCAACCGTTTCCTCACGGTCTCATCATCCGGACCGCGACGTTACATGTGTTTATTCGACCTCAACGACTACTCTAACTCTGTAATCCTATCAGCGGCTCCAGACACTACCCCTCCATCTTCCTATGTTGTTGATCAAGATCTGACCATCCCGGAGATGGGAGGATACATCTCGCAAAATCTTTATGGCTTCATATGCTACCAGTTTTTGAAAGAGGCGCGAATCTATAATCCTACAACCAGACAACTTGTGACCTTACCCGCCATAAAATCCAACATCATAGATTCAGGAGGACCTAACATTACCGTCAGCTACTATTTCGGACGCGACCCTGTTAACAACCAGTACAAAGTTATCGGCTCGATATCCAAAACCTTGGTACCAGCATTGCCACAGAGAATAAGGAGAATATCAGAGCAGTGGGTCTTTGTCCTAAAACCTGGAGGTTCTTGGAAAAAGGTGGCTCCACCTTATCTAGTGGACTTTTGTCCTCACGTAGGTGTCGATGGAGGATTGTCTATCAATGGGTTTATATATTACCTTGCTTGGACTGATGATCCTTCGTGTAATTGTGTGGTTACGAGCTTCGACATCAGATCCGAAGAGTTCAAAATGATCCAAATACCTCACAAGGATGGAGATACGGTAGAAATATGGAACAAGAAGCTGAGTCTTATAGAGTATGGAGCCAAAGTAACTGTTTTTGACTATACCTATCTTAGAGACGACGGTATGGTGGATTTATGGGTTTTGGAAGATGCTAAGAACAAGGAATGGTCAAGAAAGACTCTTGTTTTGCAGCCTTCTCAGATGCATTTGGTCAATAACATTTTTTTGGAGGTAAACAGTACAACTCAAAATGGTAAGGTAATCTTGGTACCGCATGGGATTTGTTTTCTCCCTTTCACATTTTCTGTTATGATCTGCAAAGCAATGATATGAGAAGAATTGAAATCAAAGGTATACCGGACTACTGGTTTAGCAAAGCTAAAAGTGTTGAGTTTATGTTTATGGATCAGAGTGAGAGCATCATGTACTTGGGGACTTAATCCTACCTACCTCTAATGCATGCTTTTTCTGTGTATAAAGAATAAAGTTGAATTATTTATTTATTTTTTAAGTAAAGAGTTATTCAGTTTTCTTGTAAACTAGAGGTCTTTTACCCATGTTACGCGTGGATTAGTTTAAATATTGGGTCAATTAGCCCAATAACCAATTCAGAGCACAAATTGAAGCTTATAGCCACATAAATTTAGAAATAAAGTACATAACCATTTGGAGCCTTGTGCTGTCGATTGTGCCCTTGCAAAACCTCACACAACGCCACTCTAGGCATAGCACATGAGGGTAAAATGAAAAATAATTCATAAAATACTGAGAATATCCTAACCAAAAATTTTTCTGGTTATTTACCTAATATATGCTCAGATTTTGGTTATTGGATGCAATTTCCCTTAAATATTTCGTTTGTTTTATAATTCAATAAAGAAGACGAAATTATTCTACATAAATGAAAGGGTCATTATATATTTGACTTTATAAGACGAAATTACGTGCTTTTATGGATGTGTATGTGAATTCAACCACTATTGCCTTTTTTATTTCCGCATTTAGTGATAACATTTATTTAAGGTTTATAGCTAGCATAGTTGGGAGATATGAATCTTCATTAAGTTTCTATAAAGTATATATGGTCTCCTTTGTTTTCAATTAAGCAATCATGCACGTAATTAATGCAACTAACTATAATAATATAAGGAAAATTTGGAAAAATGAGACAAATTAACTCATCTATTGTCCTACTAAACTTTTAATAAAAGATATTAGGAAATTAAGATTTTGAATAATGATAATCCATTTTTACCCTTAAAAAATTAGATTTTTAATATTTATAAAGTTTAAAATTATTGATTAATA